>JAPKLX010001311.1:0-23016 GCA_026898415.1 Leonotis leonurus
TTTTTATGATCTCTTTGTTAACATAAAAGAGGTTTAAGGGTTGAGGTAACTACCTTTGCCTTTAACTCCTTCTTCTTGAAATGGTTGCTTCTATGCACTGGTTTGGATTTGTTGTTATGTGATAAACGGTTCAAGGGGCAAGCCATTACCCTTTATATAGATGTTGTTGAAGTGTTATTCTCTTACTTAATACTTAAGACTACACTACAAAAAAAACGCCACTGACGACAAAAAAATCCGTCTTTAGCATAGGAAATCCGTCGTCCCGGGAGGCTAACGACGGAATTTTTTCGTCTGTACTTCGTTCGTCGTTAGCCCATCGGACGACGGAAAAGACAGTCCGTCGATAGCTAACGATGGACTAATGACGGATTTTATCCGTAGTTAGGGACGACAGACTGTAATGCCGTCGTCAGCTTCTCCCGGCGGCCGTTGACGGTGCCTGAAAACTAACGACGGATATAATCCGTTGTTAGTGGCGACGGACTGCAATCCGTCGTTAGGTGGCGTTGACCGTTGACCTAACGACGGACTGCCGTCCGTCGTTAGCTTTTTTTTTTTTTAATTTTAATAATTCAATTTATTTTTTTATTATCCATTACCTAGAACGTGTCACAACAAACAATACAAATATAATCCAACATTGAACAATAATTAAAAATTGAACCAATCAAATGAAATTCAAAATGAACGCGGATTTCATATAATGAACAAAATAAAACAATGTATCAGTAACATCCCACGACAAACCATATAATAAAAATAATAGTAAAGTGTATCAGTAGCATCTACGAATCATAATCATCATCAGGAGGAAAATGGGGAGGGGCATCAGACGGGGGAGGCTGATAAGAGGGAAAGGAGCGTGCACTACCTCCTCCCTGCTGCTGAGACATCCACCGCATCACCTCGGCGTACTGAGTCTGCATGAGCGCCATCTGCTCAGCCAATCTCTACTGCTCAGCAAGGTACTCACGACGCTCGCGATCCTGCTCCTCGACACGGCGCCGCAGCTCCTCAACCTCGTCTCTGGATGCTCGTGATGTGGACGAGGATCCCCCAAATCTGGATGCTCTCAAGGCCTTCGCGGCGCCTCCCGTGCCGAACATCCTCTTCTTCTTGTCCGGGCCGCCAAGAACCTCCAGATACAGCTCGTTTATGTCGACTGAATCGTGGTCCCCCTCGGGTAGCTGGTCCCGTTCCTCGTCAGCACGGCGAAACACCTCAGTCTGCATGTAAACGAGAAATGAACATTTGTTAGTATACATATTATAAATGTTGAAAATATAATATATATATATATATATATTCTTTTGAAATTAAAACTTACCGCTATCGCCTCAGATTTCGGATCGGTGTATGTCCCGTCCGCGTATCGATGCTCATCGAGGAAGGAGTCGAACATGCAGTCAATCGGAGCTACTCCCCTCTCACGACCCTATGCATGAAATCACAATGGAGTTGTGTCATTGAAACATGTGTATATGAATTAAAATTGTACCACGTACATAATTATAATTATTATTTAAAGTATATTATTACCTTTTCCTCAGCTCGTTGCATGACCGATTTGGACCCTCCCCTATGCTTGATAGGACCAGTACCCGGTCCCTGAGGCTCAGACATCCGGTTGCGCCTCGCTGCCTGGGATTTGGCCACAACATCATCCCGGGACCAGTAAGCGAGCCAACCCATCCACACATCATCAGTCCACCACCCAGGCTTCCCACATCTGGGTGGCGGATCATTCCTCCTCCTCTTTATCCCGCAGATATAATCTTTATATCTCTCCCGGATCTTATCATACCATAGCTCCCGAATCTTGGCATCGAGTGTCGGTTCCCAAGTAAATTTTTTCTAGTATTGAAAATGTATGCTAGAAATTGTAGTTATAAGTTATAATTAAGAATGAATTTGAAAGTTTTAGTAAATTTTCGAACCTTAAACTCCTCCCAATATCACTGTCTCACGTCCTCAGGCGTGAGCTTCCAACTGTATCTAGTCGGGTTGGGAACTATCTTAAATAGTTTCCAAATGTAATCTGTCGGGTCGGCATGCGGGTAAAATCCCCTACATAAGTAATTTTAGATTTATTTATGTTAGATTTTTGAATAACTAATTAAATAATTTTCAAAATTGAAGATGTGATTGCATTTACGTACCCCAGCTCACTCACAGATAGAACAAAGTCACCTGTGGGTCTACTCTCTCTCTGACCATCAGTGTCAGAGCCAGATGACGGACCGCCGATGTGTATGCCACCAATATGGTGGCTCAGACCGGTCCCGGACTCATATCCAGACGATGAGCCCGGGGAACTACCCCTACCAACGGACAAATGTGATCGTCGTGAACCCCTACCACGAGGAGTCCCCACATCATCTCGTGGAGAACCGCGCCAACTAGACATCTATTATGTTGAAAATAAATAAATAAATAAGATTCATGATACGCAAATGACGTATACGCAGAAGTTTTATATTGAACATATAAGAAGTTGCATTTTTAATTAATAAGGTAAAATTCGAATGTGTTAAGTTTTCTACACAACGTGTTAATCTTCATCCTCTTCATCATTCTCATTTTCATCTTCCCCATCCTCATCTACATAGTCATCATCGTCATCTTCATCTTCTTCTTCGTCATCTGAAGCTTCATCCTCTTCATATTCATCATCCTCGTCATCTTCTTCTTCTTTTTCGAGGACATTATCAGAGTCTTGTTGGTCATCATCATCCTCCTGAATCTGCAGGATGGCACATAACACCATCACACCTCCTGAATCTGTAGTATCATCTAATCGTATATTTCGTGGCTCCGCTGCAAAACTCGGGTAAGTCACATTAAAGTGCTTCCACGCCGGAGAATCTGCAGGATGGCGCATAACACCATCATCAACTGAGGTTGAATGTCAGATCATGTCGCCGGCTGTAGCTTTAGATGCATACAACCTTTGTAAACGAGGCGTTAAAGGGAAGTAATACATCTTCTTAAAGGACACTTGTTTACGTCCCCGAATCCTATCTTTGTATCGGCATTCATTGAAAAATTTAAAATTCACAAGATGGGAATCCCCCTCCCAATAGATCATGCAATGATTCCTACACGAATCTATCTTTTCTACAGGTAAACCCATTGCCCGTAGCAATTTCTGTGTGTTGTAGTAATTCATGGGCACTTTGTGGTGAGCTGGGAATGCTTCATTTAATAACACACACATCTCGTTGAAATACTTTTGTGGCATCCCAGAACGGGCCTTCAAAGTCATCAGACGAGCCACAAAAGACAACTGAGTGTGGTTCTTACACCCAGGGTATAACTCTTGATCGGCAACGTCCAACAACTCGTACAACAACTTTGCTGTAGCGTTTGGATCTTCCTCTATGTCTGGGTTGTTAAAATTGGGACCCCCGAGATCATGAACCATCGCGTGGTATGTCCCGTATTCTTCTTCGGGTTCTACATCTACGTCAACCCGTGTTTCTTGAGCATATGAAGGTATTTCATTTTCACCATGAAACCTCCAAATCTTGTAACCCCGTGTGAAACCCTTTTTAGCGAGATGAAGTTGTACAACATTTGTGCTTCTAAAGTATATATTCTTACACTTCACACACGGACACTTGATTTTTTCTCCATCCATTAACTGAGGCTGACTACTTGCAAATCTTAAGAACTCGTCAAGCCCAGCAAGGAAGTGTGGATTAAATCCCCCATTCGAAAGTAAACGCAGATACATACAATCTCGACTCATTTTTATAACCCTGATTAATATTAATAAGTATTGACATAGTAAAATAAAGATTCATTAGTTACGGAGAGGGCGAGACTATATTAGTGGTCTATTAAATTAGACATTTAAATGAAGATTGCACATGTGTAAACATAGACTCACTTAGGAAAGTGTTTTATGGGAGTTGAATTATTTGAAGTTAAATAGAGGACGACAATAGAGGGTGAGAATTATGAAAATTATGGTTAGAGGTCGAGAATTATGGTTTGATGGCGAAGATTATAATTAAGTTGATTTGCAGTTGATTGCATTTGGTTATTTTTGGTCATTTAATTTGGTCATTTTTGGTTCAGAATTATAAGTTGATTTGCTCTTGGTTATTTTTGGTCATTTTGGGAAATGTTATGTATATATATGTTGAGTTATATATATAATACCTAATTGCATCCAAATAACCTATATCACTAAATCTAATCAAAACAGCCAGCTGACATAATCATCAAAACATCCCAACATACATTTCATGATCAAAACATTCGAACATAATAATTAAAATATCACAACATACATCTAATCATTAAAACATCACAACACATGCATCTCATCAAACCACCACAACATAATATTACACATATTGGGAGAAGATCCTTAAGACGTAATCAAAATCTATCCCAAAGGGAGAAGATCCTTAAGAAATTGATTACGTCTATCCCAATGTCATAAATATACGCAAATCATTATACTATATTACCAAAATTAAGAAATTAGAAACAATAAACTAAATTAATTAACCTATATACATTTCTTCAAGGTGTCAATTAAAACAATATTTTAAATTAAACAATAAATTCAATTTATAACTCATTAAGAAATTAATTATAAACTTAAAGAAAATATGAACAAAGTATTCGATTAGTAAATGCAATAACAATTATTAATCTAAATTAGTCTAAATTATGTATAAATAGTCTAAATTATTTGGGTGTAAATTAGTATAATTAACGTACACAATTAAATTATTCTAACTAACAAGATTAATCAAATTAAATACAAAAATTAACTAATTCATTATAAATCTAAATAATGTAAAAATTAACAAATTAATTATATTAATTAAATTATTCTAACTACTAATTAATTAACCAAATTAACTAATTAATTACAAACATTAACTAAATATAATTAAAATAAATTATTAAATTTATATACCTTTCACCGGATGAGGCGACACCAGAGCGGCGATAGGCGGCTCCGGGAGCAGTCGGGAAAGGCGAAATACGCGACTCCTAAACAAATTTAATATAAAGTTAATTAACAAAAATAAACAATTTAATTAAACTAATTAAATTAAGTAATTCTATACTAATTAACAATTAAACTAAACTAATTAAATTAATTAAACCTATAGTATTACTTAACAATATAAACAAATTAAACAATTAACCTATTTCAACAATTTAACTAATTAAGTAAACTTATACTAATTAACAATCAATTAATACTAATTTAAATAACTAAACTAATTAAATTAAAAACTACTTAAAAAATTAATTACACTAATTAAATAATGAAACTATATAATTAAACCTATACTAATTAACAAATAATTAACATTAATTTAATTAAAAACTAAAACTACAATTATCAAACAATTAACAATTAACACTAATTTAACAATTAACTAAATTTAACACTAATTTAACAATTTATAACCACAATTAACACTAATTTAATAATTAACTTATTTAAACAACAATTCACAAAATAATTAATTAAAATTATCAAATAATTAATAAAATTAAAAAAAGGGAAATAACATACCTGTGGAGGTGCTGGCCGGCGGCGGCGACAGAAGCGGGTAGTGCGCTGAGGTGGCCGGGGGCGAGGACGGGAGGAAAGGGGGCTGCTTCTCTGGCGACAAAAACGGAGATAATTAATTAGAAAAATATTGAGATTAAGAGAAGGGGAAAGGGAAATCGAACTAATACACATACCTGGGGTTGCTTTGGCCGGTGGAAGGTTGGAGGCTTCAAATCGCCGGAGAAGAGACAATATAGGCGCTAGGAGTGTTCTGTTTCGCGAAATGGCCTTCTGCCCGATAAATAGGGCGGGACGACGGACCAGTCCGTCGTTAACTTTGGCGCGTACTTACGCGCCAAAATAACAGTCGCTAGTCCGTCGATAGTCCGTCGTTACCCAAATTTGTTGTAGTCCATCGCTAGAGGACGACGGAAATTCATTCCGTCGTCCATTCCGTCGCCAGTTGAATGTTATTTTGTAGTGCTAGTATAGCTAGTTAATAGCCTTCACTCTATTTTGTAGGTTTTGGAAGAAGCATGGGTGGAAGTCTCTTCTTCCTTCTCTCAACCAAGGGTTACAGCCCCTCTGCACTGTCTCTTTTCCTCTGCAACAGTATGGCTGCCTTACCTCTTACTGCAGCAGACATTTTCTTACACATATATGAGTTTCTTCTTTCCTTCTATTTTGCATACTGCCGTGTGCAGCATGTACTGTTAGCTTAGATTTTTAATTTGCTTTCTACAATGTACTGTACTAACACATCTATATATAATTGGTCTTGTTTCTACTTTAAGTGTTTCAAATTTTTCTTACTACCTTACTTACTTGGTATTCATGAATGTACATATCTCCATACTTGAGTGAAATCCTCTTTCCTTCCCAACAAAATAACTTTTGCAGGTTTATAATATATATAGATAAAATTTATACCACATAATTATATTGTATGCACCCTATGCATACCATTTATATAGTTCTCAAAATATATAACATATACCTACACTTATATATATATTTATAAAGTATACAACATATCCTTAATATTAATATCTCTTAAGATATTAATCAAGTAATCTCTAATTACTTGTTATCTTTTAACCCAAAATTTCTTTTTCAACTAGATTCCACTCTCATT
Source organism: Leonotis leonurus (assembly GCA_026898415.1). NCBI lineage: Eukaryota > Viridiplantae > Streptophyta > Magnoliopsida > Lamiales > Lamiaceae > Leonotis > Leonotis leonurus. The sequence goes on from JAPKLX010001311.1 coordinate 6,669, forward strand.
AATTAAAATACAATGTTCAATATATATATATATATATTTATAACAAGCGCGTTCGAATATTGCTTACTTCGATAATTAAAAGACGGGGCATTACAGTATGTTCATTAAAAATGTATATCAAATTAAAACTCTATTATGTTTATGTATACAAAATTGAAAGATTATGCAAATAATATATGAAGAAACATGAAAGAGAAAAAAAAGGAATATGAACTATAATTTTCTAACTTAACTACATTTTGAAAATAAATATTATTTAAAAAAAAATTAGCGCTTAAAACCTTATCGTCGTAACTTGTAGATTAATAGATGTAATACAACTCTTTGCTCCTCATAACTTACTGAGATTTACTCTTTACTATCATCTTCTTCCTCATAGTTGTTAGCATCCTCATCACTCATGTTTAATATCGTCCTTATCACTATTCTCTTCATCCTTATCTTCATCATTATCATCATAATAACGGCTAACTGTCACGATAATCGTGTTCGATAGAGTCTTCTTCGTAAAACTCATCACCTAAGATCTTCAAAATTTGGATATTCCTCAAATTTTATTGTAGATTAACTATTTTATTGTAATAATAGATAAAATTAACCATTTTTATAAAATAAAGATAAAAAATACTCACTTAAAATATAAAGATAAAAAATATTCAATTTAGATGATAACATGATGAATTTCTTCATATGCTCGTGTTAGTCAAATTATTTTGTGAAATAAAATATATGAGCACATGATCCAATTTTTCATGTGTTCATGTAAATGAGTAATTTTTATCTTTTGTTTTTAAGTGAGTACCCGTATTTTATTTGCAAACTATTTATAACTTATGCACTAATGATGTCAATTGTTTAGATCTTTCCAACACATCACTGATATGATAACCAGTGTTCGCTATTTATAATGTTCTACCCATATTTTCTTTATGCATTTGTTTCTATATTTTTTTCATGATATAATCTAGAAATAGATGGTCATCTCACACTTACTAATGTTATCTTCCCAATTTAAGTGAAATAATTGTAATCGATTATTGAACAATGGTCGTAATGTTATCTAAGACTACACCTATTGGTGACTTTTTTTGACTCCACCCTCAATTAAATTATTCATTTCTCTCACCTCTATTTATACAAATCAGCATTGATCTTGCTAGATGGTTGTGACATTGGAAGAATTATGGATCATCTAAACGACTTTTCAAATTGAAAATCATCATTTTTCATTTATTTTTAAATTAATGTATTTTGTTCTTTTGTTGTGACTTTTCTAATAATATCACCAATGGTATAAAAAGGAGCTCAAAACGCCAACTTTATAGTTCAACAATCTTACTCTCACCCAAATTCTAACATAAAGCAATAACTATATCAAATAATGCTATGTTGTCACGACCCACCTCTACTAAGCATTGTAAAGACGAGGAAAACCGTGACTAAGGGATGAAATATGGAAACGGAAAAAGAAATAGGTACTAACACGAAGATGAAAACATAATAAGTGTTTTGATAAATGAGGATTCATACACGAAATTCGGTACTAAGTGACCGATAACAAAATACATAGGTCGTTGATTTTAAAGTCTAGAAATACTGAATACTAAACTGAGTGTTTGCAGCGGAAATTGGATCAATTTCTAAGTTTACATGTATGAAAACATGTAAACCCCCAAGAGTTACTACTAATTGAGTTCGACAAAAACTATCGCTGAGCACTCCTCTTTGACATCACAGCTTAACCTGCACATTTATAAATACATGCAGAGCTGAGTACAAAAGTACTCAGTAGACACATGCCGAAATCGCATTCGTACTAATATAATTGTCATTGCCATAACACAGTGAGACATAGGGATTTTATCTCTAAAGAAGCCTATGTTCACTAAATTCTTTTGTGATTCTTAAAGTTCGACTGCGCAGTCTAAGTTCTGGAGTAATCAATCATATCTGTATTTCTGTGTGTCAGGAAAGTGGCCACCTTCCACGCACACTTGACCGGCCAACCCGCTTAGATGACTCACGGTCGCGTGTACACTAGTCCAAGTAAGATAACAATCATGTAGGACCCGAATTCGATTATAATAGTTCAAGCAGATATGCATCATACAAAAATCTAAACATTTTTGGCAATGCAATACTTCACATATTTTCAATTCAAAATACTTTTTGAAACGAAATATAACTTGATACAACACACATAATTTTAGTTGTATAAGAAAGCCTACCTCGATGAGTTTTTCTTCTCCTTCTAAGAGTAACCTCTTCCTGTCTTCGGATTCCCACTCCCGTAGTAACCTTTAATCAACTTCGTAATAAGATACTCGATTTGAGTATAGATTCTTCTTTTAACTTCTTTTAAGTGAAGATGAAAACAATATTTCATTGATTCGAGAATAAATCTCGTATCTTAGTTGTACTCGTCTTTGAGTACTTAAGTTATATTCTTAAACATTCTTATATAATTCTATTGGAATTATAATTATAATTTCTCAATTTATGATCTTTCTTTTATGTAATTAATTTGATATGGTTAATCAAATTAATAATAATATTCTTCAATTTAGAATATTTAAATCTTCAAGAATTATATATTTATTAATCTTATAGATTAATGCAATTTTTTTTTTGGAATAAGACTTGGGCTTTGGTATTAATTTAAGTCCTACCTTTAGTATAGCCCATTATCTTTAACATCTAAATTTCATAGCGAGCCCATTATTTCTTAAATTCCGGCCCAAGCAAAATAATTACTCTAGCCCATCAATCTATTGTTTTCGGCCCGTTTAATATGGAACTCGGCCCATTATCTTTAAAATTTTCGGCCCACTCTCAAGTCTCCCACTTCTAAAATTTTCTCTCCTACACTCTCTTTTGAAGCCATGGTTGCAAACAAACCGCATCTGCCTCCTCTTCTAAAATTCTCTTCTACACTTTCTTTTTAAGCCACGGTTGCAAACCAACCGCAGCTGCCTCCTCTTCTAAAATTCTCTCCTACACTTTCTTTTTAAGCCACGGTTGCAAACCAACCTCAGTTGCCTCCTCTTCTAAAATTCTCTCCTACACTTTCTTTTTAAGCCACGGTTGCAAACCAACCGCAGCTGCCTTTAACTAAATATCATTACTAATAACATAAGTCATTTTCTTTCCTTCACTACAGACGCTTCACTCATTTTTTTTTCTTCTCTCCCACCTCTCACTGTATCTCTCCATCTCTCGGTTCTCTCTGTCCCTGTCCTTCTCTTCTCTATCGCACGCCGCCGCCGACGCCCCTCTTCTCCAGACGACAGAAACTCGCTGGAGCTCGCCTCTCTCTCTCGCCACTGTCTCTTCCTCTGCTCTCGGTCTCTGTTCTATTTATGCATCCCTCTCTCGGTGCTCTCGCTGCTTTCGGAGGAAAGCTCACCGGAGCACCTCATCATTTTAGGTAAAATCCCTCTTTCTCTCTATCTTTTCTAGCTTCAATTTCATTTTAATTTCTGAAAATCTATACATCCCCAAATTTTGATTTGATTTTGGTTTGAAACCTAATTCTAATACTTCCAGTCTCTCTATCTGAAGCAGGGACGACGTCTAACGTCGTCTCCCTCTGGTCCCGGTCTGTCTCTCGGTCTCGGCGAGGATCTCACTGGCATTTTCGGTGGAAGGGCTGTTCGAAGAGAATCTCACCGGAGCTCCCCTATACTGCCGCCGAGCTTCTCACAGGTAACTTCTAATCTTCTTTATTTCTTATCAAATTTTATGTCTCTGTGATTTAATTTCTAACTTTGAATTTGCATGTTAAACTGGTTGTTCTATGTATATACTAACTGACTGAAATTGTGATTGGGTATTAGTTAGAATAATAATTTTCAGTCTTGTTTATTCTTCTGATTTGTTCTATTCTGGATAGATCTCTTCATTTGTCTCTCAAATGGTTCTAAAATTTAAATTTTAAGCTCTTGGTTTTAAATTCTTGTACTAATCTCTGATTTGTTCTTATTCTGACTAAGGGAGATATTTGGTGTTTGTCTTGTTCTGGCTCGTTTGATGAAAGTGGTTCTGAAGATTGGTTGTAATATGAGGTAGTCTAGTCTATATATTTTAATTACTGAGATTTTATAACTTTGAGTTGGTTTCTCAATCTGGAGATATAGATGTAGGTCTATGTTCTGCAATTCCGAACTTATTTTCTAAGTTTTGTCTATGTTTTGAATCTGAATATTTAAATATAGCTCTATGTTCTGAAATTCTGAAAAGATAAATGTATTATGTTCTGATATTCTGAGTGATGTATGAATATGATTTAAATCTAAAGCTTTGGTATCATTCGTATCTTATATGTTTAAAGTTTGCAAATCTTAACTAAAGAAAACTTAGAAGGTTTTGAAGACTTTTATGGAGTATTACATGTTCTTTATTTCTAACATGTCTTAGTTATAAAGAGGAGGTGGAGAGAAGAAGAGTATTATTTCTCAAATTTCAGTTTCTGCAACATAGATATATGTATATGTTTATACCTATGTTGTGAAATCTGAAAACGTATGTCTAGGTTCTGAAATCTGTGACTTGTTTTCTAAACTATTTAGAATCTAAACAAACTTCTCAGTCTTCTAAGTTCTAGGCCTGCTAACTCTGAACTTAAACATTTAAAAGCTTTTAAATTTTACATTCTGATTTCTAAAGTTTAGTTTTAGAGTTTCTGAGGTATAGATTAAGGTAGAAGAAGTTTTTGAACTAAGTTCTAAAAGAGTAAAGGTTAAAGTATAAATTGTGAATATACCTTAAACTCCTGTAATTGAAATGGTTTATGTGCTTCTTTGGTGGAATGAAACTTGGCAGAACTCCTCCGAATGTGCTCTAATTTGGAGTGGAACTATTTTGCTAAGTTTTAGAAATGTGGTTCTGTGGTATTCTCTATGTATATAAATATAGTATGCGTATGTTTTATGTATGTAGGCACTTGAGTGTTGCTTTTAAAATCTTTTTGGAAGATTTCTTCCCACTAATGCCTACCTCTATTTCCAGCTATAGTTTCAAGTCTATGCATCCAATCTCTGATAGATTTCTACTGTGTACAACTGCATTATTTGACTTTTGGGGCCTGATAATCTCTATTCTTACTGCAGGTTGGAGCAAGGTGGAGAGAGTACGTTGCTTTTGCTTCTTCTTCCGTAAAGAGAAACTGCAGCAACTCTCTTTTCATTTCTATAGTCTTTTAGTCCTATTATAAAATCAGTAGTAGAGTTTTAATTTTCAGCTATGTGTATATATGCAAAATCTTGTAAAAATCTACTTTGGCAGATTTGTTTTCCATTTATCTTCTTCCAACCATTCAATGTATCTCTATAGGTTGCATGTCTATTTATTAATTGTGTGTAGGATAGATATCTTATTGTATTATGTGACACATCAACACCCCTTTTATTTTTTTACGGTTGTTAAAAATATAATGAGTGTGCAGGACTCATACCATATACATATATATATATATATATATATATATATATATCTACATATTTAGGTATTGTTTATTATTTATTTTATCTAAATAAATAATTCTCTTCTATATTCCCCTTTTAATCAAGACAAGATAATATATAATTCTCCTTGGTAATTAAGTATTTAAGTTATTCTTAATTAGTTATATATATAAACTTCTAGAGGTATATATATAATTATTATCTAATTGAGATATAATCAAGTTCTTAAATAATAATCTTTATTTTGCAAACATTAATATTTATTAATTTGAAATTGCATTAATTCTAATTAATATATATAGTTACTAATTGAATTAATTATCGAGAATGCATCTCAAGAATTAATTGGTTTCGTCTTCTTGAATAACCTTATAATATAAAAATGAACTCACATGATATCTATTATGACTCTTTTAGTTATAATATGTACGAATAATAGCTACTAATATCGATTAGCTAATCGATATTTTAAACTTTTATAACGAAATTTTCTTATCCCGTTTTTCAATACATAATAACTACTAGTAGAATAGCGGGACATTGCATATGTTTTGCTTGGAAAAAGAAAAAAAAGAACAACATACCTTATATTATATGTTTCATTTAAAATTGAATTATTTTTTTTGTCAATGGTTGCAAACATAATTCAATTTTAAATTAAATAAGATATTTTTTATGCAAATATTAATTGGGTGATATATGGATAGTACCCCTTTTTGTAACTTAAAATCAAAAATGCCCTATCTTGTAAAACTCTATCAAAAGTACCCAAATTATGTGTTGTTGACCATTATACCCTTTCTTAACATAATTTCTCCATTATCAATATAGTTAAAACTAATTAATACATCAAATAGTATAAATCATGCATTTCTATCAAGCCCATCATGCTTCCGTATAAATAAATTCTATATTAATACCAACTTTCATACCTTCTTTGACCGATAAGCTGTCGGGTCGTATCCACCGGAAGTTTTAGGGACCACGTCCAACCACCAGGAACACCTTATGGTTTCCAGACGCAGATTCCTTCAACAGCTTACAGCACAACCCTCGTTCGTTTCCTACCCGGGGTGTATAAGTATTTGGTTGGTAAAAATAAGGAAAATATAAATCCAGAAGATGATGAACAAAAGCCCAAATCTTATTAAGGAATTATAAATATATATTACATACTAATTTAATCTCCTTTAGGGAGGAGACTAACTTGTTTAGCTACCTATGGTAGCAGGAACTACTATCATAAACTTAGAAAGAAATATTACAATGTTTATTGTTGGAGAGAAGTAGGAGAATTTTCGATGCCCTAACTCTCCTCCAATGCCTTCTTTATATAGGAGTCTTTAGGCCTCCTTCCTCGATGCATTATTGCCTCGGATACCTTATCCCTCTTGATGATACTTCTTCACGTGAAGCTGGGTCCGGATAAGGCTGCCGACACGAACCTTTCTTAGTGTTTGGACCCCTTTTCTTTGAATTAGTGGTCCATCTTTAACTTTTATTCCACCGACGATTCTTTTCTGGATGGAACGTCTCTTTCGGCCACCCACCTTTGTCGTTTTCTTTTTGGTGGGTGTCTCTCTTTCACATGCTTTCCTTGGTTAAAAGCATCTTCTCTATTCCCTTCACATGGCACCTTTAATTTTGTCGGCCATGTTCCTTTTTTGGAGGGGCCCTGGCTCGTCCTTTCTGGGAAGAATTCTTCTCCCCATACTCGTTGGCTCGGAACTTCTTCTTGTCTTGTTTAGGCAAGAAGCCTTTCCCGAACTCTGGTTCACGCTGTGCTGAGCAATCCGAACAAATTCGAGATTCCCAATGACCAACATGAGCCATGTTGCAGAACTTACGATGAGTTTCTTTACTCATCGTCATCTTGTTTTCCCAAAGAAGAGTCCTTTTCCTTTCGAATGCCTCTTCTGCGAACTTGGTTGATTTTCATGTAGCAGAACTTACGATGAGTATTTAACAGGAAGGTTCCATTTGCTGAGTTCTAGAAGAACTTAAATGGAAATTTGACTTTGTCCATCTCTGTGAGACAGACCCATAATCCCCATGCTCGCCTGGTTGTGATTTGATCTTCAGAAATGGCGGCGATCATAGGTACCTCGTTTGGTGGCGTCTTAACCTGGTTGAAGACATCCATCCTAGGTCGTCTGAGCCTTATATAGTGAAACGCCTCATGACTCCCTTTTCTTACTGGTTCTGGAGCTGCACTAATGAAATATAGCTCCAAAGTATCACCTCGGCAAAGTGATTCATTATTTGCCCACGTTTCGTGCACTGCTTCCTGTATCCATCGAGGCAGACTCGAAATTTCTGGAAACGATGGAGACATAGTATAAATCGAGGCGAGTGCCCCAAATTCATACCATTGCTTGACCTCCTGGGGTTTGGATCCTGGCAGCATCCACACCCTTGGATATTTTCCTGAGACATCAACCCTACTAGTAATAGGATTGATATCCATTCTCGTGAGTAGTTTCTCTCATTTCGCTTGGTATGCCTGTTCAAAAGAGGAGAAAATAATCTTATTAATATTAATCTCAGATTTGCCTGTCAATGGCCTGAGACTAATCTCTCCCTCTTTTTCCCCAGAGGTGGAGGGTTGACATGATGGTTCGGGCGGTGAAGCCTTTGCATCATCTTTTTCTTGGGCCAGTGGTTCAGACTCCACTGACTTAGAACTCGCTCGAGGGGTATTTGAATCGCCTTCTACCGGTTTAGGTGCCGGAACACGAAACTCTGCTATCTCCAGAGGTTTTCTGGAAGCCCGCAGGATTGGCTTTTCCAATGCCGACCCTAACTGAGTATAGGTCAGCAGACTGGCTCGTATCCTACCGGAGACTTTCGTCTTATCGGTAGTTTGCAATTTCCCCATCTGTTCAGCATGGAGAGTGCATTCTTCCCATTCCTCCAATAGCATTTCCAAATTTTCTCGGAAATGCCTCTGGGCTAGGATGATGGAACTGATCTCAGCTGGCTCCATCTCTTGTCAAGAAATCTGCAAGAATATTTTCATGAGATTTTAACACGACAATATCATAAATATAATATTGACATAAAGCTTGCCATCTAAGTAACCTAGCATTTTCAGGTTTTGATGCTATGTTATTTTTTAGGAAAGCTTTAACCTGTGTATTATCAACTTTTAAAGTAAATTTCTTTGCTAATAAGAATAAAGGCCATTTCTTAAAGGCCTTTACTACTGCAAAGAATTCCTTCTCGTTGATATGCCATCTGATGGCCTCACTTTCTACGAACAAACCACTACAATATCTGCAGGGTTCTTCTCCATATGGTGTAATCTTTATTAGGACCGCTGCCCACCAATGTTCACTCGCATCTGTGTAGAGGACTAGATCATCCTCATCCTGTGGAATCGAAAGCTTTGGGAGATTTTTACATTCCTCCTTTAACTTTCTCATTCCCTGTCGATGCTCTTCCATCCATATAAACGGAACATCTTTCTTTAGTAGATTACTAAAGACCTTCCTATGCTTCGCCAAATCTTTAATAAACATTCCAGCGAAATTAACCACTCCCAGAAAACTCTGAAGTTGTTTCTTCTCTTTCAATGTTTCTGGAAAATCCTGGACCTTTTGCACAATATGATCCTGCAAAGTTATTCCAGACTCATCGATTTCTATTCCCAAAAACTCCATTTTTTGGGTTGCAATTACTGATTTCTTCTCTGAAAGCACTAATCCCTCCTTGTAACAAACATCTACGAATAATTCAAGATGTTTGATATGTTCATCCATATCTTTTGATGTTATAAGAATATCATCAATATAGACAAACATAAAATAAAAATAATCCTTAAAAAGATTATCCATCTTTCTCTGGAAAATCTGGGGAGCATTAGCTAACCCCATTGGCATTACGTTCCAAACGAAATGCCCTTGTGGTGTTGAGAAAGCTGTAAGTCTCTTGCTCTCTTCCTCCATGCGAATCTGGTAGAAACCTGACTTGCAATCAAACTTTGAGAAGACCTTAGCATTGCGTATGCAGTTAATAAGGTGATCTCTACTTGGAATAAAATATCCATCAAACTCTAGAATATCATTAATCTCTTTGTAATTAATGACAAGTCTAGGTTTACCTCGCTTGATCTCACCATGATTCCTTATCAGAAACCCAGGACTACTGTAAGGTGAACTAGCTGGCTCAATCAACTTTATATCAAGATGTTCCTTGATAATAATTCTCATATCCTTCTGATCAGTCAAGTTCATCAGGATTGGTCTAAACCTTACAAACTCGTGCACCTTTTCCGGCTTCACCTTTAAGGTTGCTTTGAGTTGGTTCCTATCCCACCAGGCCAAAGGATTCTCATTGTAGCATCTCGAGATCTTCCTTTTGACATCTGCAAGGGACACCTACATTTCAACCTTAATTTCTTTGTTAGAAATTAAAGCTGCCTTGAGGATATGGATTTCATCATCTTCAAGATCAACCTCCCGGATACAGCTAAGCACTGCTTCGCTGAACCTCCTTTGATCCTTCATCTTTGGTTGACGTAGTTTGCCTTCATCTTTTATATCACCACGCTTGCTGCGAAAAGTGACTGGAATCTGGCGATTAAACACCTTCCTTAGCCTCTGAACAATGATTTTATGCTCACAATTAGTTGTGAACACTAATCTTCTTCGCTCATTGTCCTGCGTGTATCTCTTGAACATCTGTAGGAAATTATTTCCTAACAGAACATCAGCTCCCGTATCATGGAAATAAATTGGTGGAGTCTTAACCTTATACCAAGGTGTTTGTCCCGCGCCTCCAATTAGTATTTCCACTTCTTTTACTCCTTTGGATAAGAGTAAAATTCTTTTAGAGAAATCTCTGCCAGCAATTTGAGGTAAAGTATCCTCAACTTCTGCTGGGAAAATTCCCCTTCTTGCTGTACATATTCCTGCACCTGAATCAATATAGGCCGAGAAATATTCTGCCTTATATTGTTCATATAACACTCCCACTGGAATGTATATCGAGAATGGACTTGTCATACGATTAGGAGTCGTCTTTCCTCTATCGTAATCATCATCCCCTGGTCCATCTGTTTCCAAGGCTTGAATCTTTCCAAAAAGTCCCGCCCTAGAATCAGAACATCTTCTCGTCCTGCTCTCCCTTTAACCTCAACGATAAAACCCCCAAGGTCAAGGGTTCCATTGTAATGGTTCACTTCCGGTTGCGGGAGATAATACAAGACACTACATGGAAAATTATTTTCCCATCTTGTAGTATCAAATCTTGTTGTCATCCCTCTCCATCCTTCTGGACACTTCAGAGTAGCTGAAACCTGAGTTTTCCATGGGACTTGGGGTTGACCTTCCTGGATGAGTCTCCTTCCAAAAGGTTGAGATATAATTCTATCTCCTTGGAAGGATAATCTTCCTGAGCTTATCTTAAGACTTTGATCATGTCTTATGACAGGCCTCTCTTGTATTCGAATGTTGACTTCCCTTTTCTGTGGAATCTCCATTCTGTCGGGATCAATTGCTGTAGTCACTTTCTTGAAAATATCAGGTATCTTGATAAACGGCTTTCCCAAGAATAACTCCGTATGATGGGAGTTGGAAAGTGCATACGAAATCTGATATGTTATCGAATAAGGGTTATTTCCCTCATCCAATAACTCCTTTCTCTTGAAGTCCTGATAAAGAGTCAGAGCTTTACTGAAACCCGAGTCGTTGAGATTGTAGGCAATTTTGGGATAGACAATCCCCACGACTTGGCCAGCACAAAGATTCCCTGAGATGGTTCCCATCACCGAATCTTGTAGGTTTCTGATCCTCTTATCACATATAGCTATGTCGATTGGAGCATCAATTCCTGTGAACATCGTGGATTTGAGCACCAGTTGTATTGCCCCGATATGAATCCATCTCATATTTTCGGCAATCTCTGGTTTAAGTTTCTCTAAATCCTCACGAATGTCGCTTGCTGGAATCAATTGCATCTCCACTTGATTCCCTGTAAACTCGATCGGAAGTGACATCTCTCGTCTAGTGATTCCGTAGACGATATGATGTTTCCTTCTTCCTAAACTGAAATTCCTCAGTACTTCGTCTAGGTTGCTGGCATTAAAACCTTGATACTTCTGAACATTCAAAGTTTTCTTCATGATCTTCTCGATCAGGTTTGGCGAGATCATCGTTCGACTAGAAAATCCAGTCCGATCTTCCCTCTCCTGATGACAAGATTCTGCTTCAGTCTGAAGATTCTGTAGATCCATCAGAATCCTCATCCTTACTAAGCATCTCTTCTTGCTCGTATATACTCTCATCTGAGGGTATATCTTCAAATTGGTACACTTGTACCAAATCCTGATAATATATGGCATCTTCGATGTCTGGAGTAGACTCGAACTTTCGCATGCCTCTTTGCTCGTTATCTGGGCAATTTGTTGAAATATGCCCTCTTGCCCCGCACGTCCAACAGTTACAATCTTTAAAACTTTCATTGGCTCTAGTTTGAGCTCTTCTAAAAGTTTTCTTTGCTGGAGTCCTGGAACTGGATCCTTGGAACGAACCCCTGCTTCTGGCTGGTCCGCTTCTTTGTCCAGTTTTGTATGATCTAGCCTTCTGTCTAGACCACATCGTCCTTGGCTTCCAAGATCTTTCTCTTGGATTTCTTTCTTTGGAATAGGGTTGGAACCTATTCTTTCGTCTTTTGGTTATTGATGGCTCGCCTCCAATAACAACTGGAAGATCATTATCTTCACAGTTCAGGTGAGCTGCTTTGTTGATTCTTCGCAGCTTCTTCAGGTTTTTCTGAGCAGTGGCTTGTTGACACCATTCTGAAAGCTTTTGATGTACATAAGACATCCTCTTGGCAATGCTGTCACTGCCCTTGGGGATATAATCTCTTATCATCATCTCCTTCCATGGGCTCGGAAATTTTAAGAAGAAAATTTCTTTCGCGATAGTCTCATCAGCTTTTGACTGATGCTGGTAGATCGTAAAGAGCTGAAGAAATTTATTGAGCGCCTTTGGATCCAAGACTGTAAGTCTTAGATTATATAACGCCAATAGATACTTTCTTCTTTTCTCTCTATCGAATCCCTCGTAGTATCCTTCTCCGATGAAATGGTCTTTGAAGAGGACACTCATTCTTCGGATAATCTCCGAGTAGGATTCTACCTCGAAGCATTGATTTCTTACTTCGAGGTGTAATCCTTCCCAGACGATTTTTACTACGCCTGCGAGACTGGTTTCAAGAATCTTAACCAGTCCTTCTTTGTTAACGTCGAGAGTAGCTGCTGCAATCCACATCGCTCCTCCCCACTCGTCGATCACTGATTCTCGATCTTTGAAGCTGACTTCATCAAGATCAAGCATTACGCCATATGGATGGATGGGATCCAGGGTAGCCTTTCCAACCGGTGAATCTTGGATTCTGGGTTGTCGTCTCCTTCTGGTTCTCTCCATTAGTATGGCCTCGTCTGGTACCGTCGCGGTATATGATGGTCCAGCATGAAAATCACGAGCTTCTCTCATGACTTCTTCAGGTGGTGGTGGTACTTGCTGATTTAATGGTACGGCAGCATGTCCCTCCACCATCTGGTGTTGGTTCATCTTGAGATCAACCACCTTCATGTTAGCAAAAGATTCTGCTAACTCTTGTAGTTCTTCAAGTCCGATTCTTTCAAGGTTACTCATGATTTTTCACCTTGAAATAATCGTACATATCTTTCCACTTGAGGATCTTTTCCTTTATCCTTCACTGGTAGAGGATATTTTGGCCCTTCGGGGAATAGCATTCGATTCCTTCTTTCGGGAAGAGATCTGTTCTCCAATTGGCCAACTCGACTCTGAATATCTTGCAAGATGGTTAGGATCTCATCTTGTTGACTGGATATTCTTTTTATTTCCTGGGGTACATTAATTAGGCGGTTGCCATAATTTTGTACCGTCTTCTGTATCTCCCTTAAATCAACCGAGAATTTTGATATATCGGGGTCGATTTCTCGGAAGACCGGAGTGAACTCCCTCCTGTCTTGACTCATTAGAAATGGGTTGAATGTCCCATTTCCATTTGCTGGTTTACCTCTCTTTGTAGAGAGAGGTTTGCTGTTTGCAGATCTTGGTATCTACACATCATAGTGATGATCCGTGACTGTTCATCTCCGGATACAGGACTATGAATCCTCTCGTCCAACTTGGAAGCCCAAAAGAAAATTTTCTCTTGGTGCTGTCTATCCATAATCTCCAATATTTGGAGAAAATTCCTGTAACCAAAGCATCTCGGACAAGCGTCCGGATCCATATTTTCTTGGAGTCTCCTCCGTTAGGGGAAAATTAAATGCAATAAATAAATATAATTCCTTAATAAACCTAGGGCTCTGATACCATTTTCGAAGCGCTGTAATAATGCCAAGATTTATCACAAAACATGCAAATAAAATATCAACATGTTCTAATTTCAATGAGTAATATGCTCAAAAAATTTCATAAAAACCCGGTCGTGAAAAACAAAAATCCGGTCGTTACATATTCAAAACCCGGTCGGTTTTGGTCTCAAAACCCGGTCACTATTCACCGTCCAGATTTTGATTAAATATGAAAACCTTCCTTCTTTTAGTCTTTTATTACCATCTTAATATATTTTGAGCATCTTATTAATTGAAATCATTTTGAAATACTAATTATTATTTAACCATACATGTAATAGAGAAATTTGTTTTTTAAATAAATATTTTGAATAGATAAACATGGGTAAAATAGTCTTTTTGGGCACTTTTCATAGATTTTTACAAAAGAGGGCACTTCTCATTTAAATGTTAGAGAAGAGGGCATTTTTCACAATTATCCCATATTAATTTACCACTTTACCTTTATAATGCAATTATTGTTACAAATTACCGCTTCATGTTCATTTAAATTTTAAAATTTGTTTGAAATTCAAAAATTCAATCTTAAATTATATATCAAGCTTACTTTTAATTTTAAAAAAATAAATATATAATTTATTATTAAAGTGTAAGTTCAATATAATTTAACGTGTCCACGACTATGTGACAATATATATGGATGTCATATAAGTATATGAATCACAATAAATTTTATTTTTTATTATTGTTATTATTTTATATAAAATAAATATTAAAGTATATCTCAATCAATAAACTTTAGTTGGAAAATAAAAATTTGTCACGCCCGCATTTCAGTAAGGATAGTAAAGTCGGGGAAAAAGGGCTGCAAACGAGCCGAGCTACTCGGGACTTACTCGGTGCTCGATTCGGTAAAAGCTCGTTCGAGCTCGAAGTCGTTAACAAACGAGCCGAACTCGAGCCCAAAATTGAGCTCGATTAAATTAACGAACTGAACTCGAGCAGTATGGTATTCGACTCGTTTTGCTCGTGAACATGTTCGGCTCGTATATTAGTCGAGCCTGTTCGCGAACAGGTTCGCGAACTCTTAATCAAACCTCTAATCGAGCCTGTAAACGAGCTTTAGCATTTATGTGTAAAAAATTGTAGATAAGAGGATTTGAACTATTGTCAATGAGTTAAAATTAATTTCAAATCACAACCAAAGCTAATTAGACACTACACCGCAATTATTATTAGAAAATATTGATTTATAACATTAATATATTATATATCACCAAATAATCAAATATCATCAATTCATTTATTATATTGTACATTTATTTATTTATTTAATTATATTATATTGTGGTATTAAATACTTTTAACTAATTACAATTATCATCAATTAATCATCCATGAATACAACTCATCTTATATACAGTAATAAGATTGACATTTACAGAGTATAATACAAATACAATATAAGAAAGATTGTACATAAATTCATATCATATTACTATATTGTTTAAAAGAATCATTTGTAATATATTTAATATATATTAATAAATTATAGTCTATATATATAAAAATGCAAAACTTCTATGTATATCACTATATGTTACATATTTATCAATTTTATATGTGACTTTGATACTATTATTTTATTTATTATTTCCTTAGTTTCAAGAAATAATACTTTCATGACTATATTGTATAACAATTTCAAATTTGAAGTTTCTAGCAAATTGTTAGTAATGATTACTACTAGTAAATTAAAAGTAGTACGTAGTACTTCATTTGTCATATTCAAATAGCTAACACCACATCATCACAAAAAATCACATATTAACCATACACTATATATAATATAGTAATGAATCATATTACTAATGAATAGTAATATAATTTATATTTTCTTAAATAATCATATACGGAGTATATATATATAATTATAAATATGCTAATAACTTTACATCATACTAGTAGTATACTACTAGTATACAAATATTAATAGAATCATATTTATTTATAACAATATTTATTTATATAGAATTTGGCTCTTATGTACTTTCATGCTTAATTATTATGCATTGCAACTAGAATTGTGCATCATATTTATAAGATCAACTGATAAATATATAATATATATATAGAGAGAGAATATATAATATATGAAAAAACAACTCATCTATTAAACATTTTAAACAAATACGGAGTATATTGAATATAAGAAAAAAATTCAAAAACGTAAAAAGTTAAAAAAAATTGTAATGAAAATTTTATTTAATAAATTAAAATGTAAAAAATTAAACGAGCCGAACCCGAGCTCAAGTCCGAATCGGACACGAGCCGAACTCGAGCTGAATTCGAGCTCAAATATTTTATCTCGAGCCGAGCTTGAGCACGAATTTAAAGTTCAACTCGAACTCGAACCCGAGCCCGAACATGTAAAATATTAAACGAGCCGAACCCGAGCAGACTGTTGGGAACCCCATAACATCTCTAAGTTTTGATGATGGTTTTTTAAAACACACTTGATATTATACATGTTCTGTACCTTCTATTTGGTTTC
>JAPKLX010003017.1:0-11688 GCA_026898415.1 Leonotis leonurus
GTGTTTCGAGAGACCATCATCAACACTAATCTTAGGGTTCCCAACAATTTCCCCCTTGTTGATGATGTCGAAACCACACTTTACAAA
Source organism: Leonotis leonurus (assembly GCA_026898415.1). Taxonomy (NCBI): domain Eukaryota; kingdom Viridiplantae; phylum Streptophyta; class Magnoliopsida; order Lamiales; family Lamiaceae; genus Leonotis; species Leonotis leonurus. Next base: position 88 of record JAPKLX010003017.1, read on the forward strand.
AAGGATCCTATCAGCTTATAAAGATCGATCTGGTCTGGTTTTCCAGTTTGATCAAATTACGTTATTAAGTTTTATAACGTTTTAGGATATTTTTATATGTGTTCTGGACAATAAAATGTTGTCATCAGAAACTCAAACTGGATTTCATATATTGATAAGAAGACAAGAGAGGTTACAGATAAACAGAACAGAACATAAGAAAAGGCAGATCATAAGATATAAGAAATAAGACTACTATCTGCTTTTTCTTCTCTCCTCTTGTTGCTTCTTCATCTTTGCTCTGGTCTCATCAGATATCAGCTGGACACTCTCGTATACTCCCTCTCTTACCCTTATGTAATCTGGGTCTTCAGCATCCACCTTATACCCTCTGTTTTCTGCTAGTTGGTTTATGAAGTTCAGCAGAAAGGTTTTGTCAGGGAGGTCTGTCCCAGGAATAGTGGGACAGGTTCTGAACTCCCTTTCTGGAGCAGTTATCTGGATTTGGGCTTTTGCAGCAGCAGCTCTGATCTCTTCCACCAAATCCCTTGCATCGTTCTGCTCAAGATATAAGTTGAAAGCTTCATTTGGTGACCCCTCACAGTAGAGAGGTTCCTTGAGAAAATAACGGCACATGATGAATCCATACTTCAGTCCTTCAAATCCCTCCTTCAAGTGATCTGGGACCCAGTTGGTCTCTCCCTATTTTATCAGTGATTTGCGTATGGGAGCAGATGAGAACCAGCTGGATCCTGCTCTTTTCTTTTTCTTGGAGGGTTGAGACTGGCTCGAGCTTGGAGTAAATGTCTTCTGGGCTTGGAATGAGGGAGAGCTGGCTGGTTTCTTTGCAGTGGATGCACCAGATCCAGTCAAGCTCTTCTGTTTTACTTCTGCTGCTGCTTTCTCTTTCATCTTTTCTTGCGCAGCAGATGGCAGCTTTTTCTTCCCAATCCCTTCCCCCTTTTCGACATCATCAATAAACGATTGAATGAATGTCTTGAGGGAGGTGACCTCGTTCTTCAGCTCTGCGACCTCCTTGTCAGATTCAAATCTGCTAGACAGCAGCGAGGTGATGTTGAGGTTGGAATCATTGATCTGTTTCTGAAGAGAAGTCTGTGCATTGGCCAGGTCAGATTTGATCTCTTCTTGTGCTGCCTTGATGTCCGCAGTTTCATCAAAGTAGGATTTGATTAGAGTGGATGTTGGGTACTGCAGATCGTGTAACTTCCTTTCCACAAAGGATTTGCCATCAGTTTCAAACTGCCTGAGCATGGCTTTGGTATGGGAGATGGTTTCCTTGACAACATCAGCAGCTATCCCATCAGTCTGGGCCTTCACTATATCGTGCACCATGTCTTTCTCTTTGTCTGCAAAGGCGCTGATGATTTTGTACATCTCCTTCACTTTGAATTCTGTAGAAAACAGATTCTGATCAATCTGTGCCTTACGTTCTTCAGCTGCAGCACGATCATCATCCATTTTCTTGCTGATCTCTTCAATCTTCTGTCTGCAGATTCGCCTCAGATCAGAGTCTACCCGATTGACCTGAGTTTGCAGATGATCGTTGAATTCTGTGAGTATGCGTGTGGCTTCATCTTGGACTGTGGTCAGTGTGCCGTACATGTACTGATCCACCTTCTTGGAAATGAGATCTTTAATTTGAGCATGAGACAGTGATTGATGTTGGTCCATCAATATGTCTTCCAAGGTGAATGTCTGTACATGTACGTTTTGTGCAGCTGCAACAGCAGGAGTGATGATGTCATTGGTGAGCTCTCCTCCGATGTTTTGTCCAAGGAGTTCTTCTTCTGCTGGTGCAGGTGCTGGTGCAGTGATCTGCACACCAGTGTCAGTCATGACCTGGTCTGGTTCTGGTTCTTTGATTGCTGCACCCGGTTGGTGAGCATCAGATGGGGCAGTCTCAGTTTCTTCTTCATTAACCACACTGTCGTAGAAATCCAGCTTACCAGCTTTCTCATAGATTTCTCTCAAATTAATCTGCAGCTTCTGAGCTTCTAGCTGAGCTATTGCAAGGATGGATTGAGAGAAGCTTTCTCTTAGCTCAGTAACAGATGAGACTTCAAAAATATTCAGCAGTGTGGCTTCCTCTGCCTTGAGCTGGTCAATTGATCTGATTTTAAGCAGAGCATGTAGGACATAGAACTCCTTGTCTTTGATCAGCAGCAGCAATTTGACCCTCTTAGCTGCATCATAGCTCTCAGGCGTGAGCTGAATGCCTGGAAATGTGCTGATTACTGCTTTGTCAGCTTCTGCTTCGATCATTTTCACAACAGACTGAGCTGTTTTATTCTCCACATCTTCATCGGAAGATTCAATGGCTTCTTCATCTTCTTCATTGATTTGTTCTAGAGGCTCAGCAGAAGATGAGCTGATTGTTTGAGCTGGAGAAAAGTCCCTGGGCTGATCTGGGTGTACTGTTGACAGAGGCTCCACATCTTCTGGTTCACCAATCAGTACAACCACTTCTTCCTCCTCAACCTCCTGTTGAGGGAGTGCAGATTCTAGTGCTGGTTCTGGGCTTCGTTCTGTATCAGCCAGTTTTTGAAGCTTTCGTCGTTTAGTTTTTGGTGGTTGAGCTGCTGTAGATATGTCAGTGTCAACCGAGCTGGCTCTCCTGGTTGTTCTCTTGGTAGGGGTTCTCTCTGGTTGCTTCTCCTTGGTTGCTTGAGATTTTGTGGATCGATCTGCTGGACCAGAAGGAGGAATCCAGATAGGATTTGAACTCCCCATCTCCATCAGAGCGTTGAAGATTACAGGGTCTTTAGCTCTGGCAATCAGATTTGCTGAAATGCCCATCGACATTTCTATCTGATGCTGGTCCTTGGGAAAGTGTTGCCTAGTGTTGAATTCAACTGTGGTATCCCACTGATGTTGGGGAAAGAAGGATGTAAGCATAAAGCTTATTTTGGTTGAATGTCGCAGGCTGCTCCTTTTCACTTCGATTCCAGGGGAGCTACCTTTCACAGGTACGATCATCTTAGCCTCCTTTGCTAAGAGATCGTATAAGATCCTGCTCCAGTTGACAGGCAGATTGAGAACCACTGCTGCTAATATCCTGAACTTTTCAGGAGTAACCTGGTCGTAGGACCCGTTGTGATTGAGGAAGATTCGTTGTACGAATTCAAATAGGATCCGGAATTCTGGTGCAAGAAGTGCTCGGACAAACATCCTGTTTGTGTAATGGATGGGGACTATCATCACCATTTCCACAGCTTCTTGCAGCTGTTCAGCAGTAATTTCTCCTAAATCAAGGCCTTCATCTTTGATTTTATAAGCAGCGTTGATGATATTGATAACATTGTAGGAAGTATTGCTGATAGTACTTCCTTTGCTCACCCTGATGGTGGCCTCATCTCTACCTTTCTCTCCCTGCCATGAGAGGTAGAAGGCTGCAACATCCTTAGGAAGGAAGTGCATGGGGTAGGAAGTGATAATATTGTAGAAACCTACATAGAACACAGTAGTATATATGTGAACACTATTCTTCCATCAGTGAAGTATAAGTGCCACAAAGTCAATATATCTAGTTTTAACAATTAATATCACAAAGATCACAGAGAGAAACATGTGCAAAGAAGCAGTTTGATCAAAAGAATTTTTGAAAGATAATGAAGAACAATCAGAAATGACAATAAATAAGGATAGAAGCGAGAAACCTTTGCATTGACGAACCAGGTCAAATGCCTTTTCCAGTTTATAAAACCCGAAGGTATCAAGAACCGCGAAAAGGTCTTGGTGAATATAAGGTTTCAGAAAACTTGCTTGCTCGAGGAAAATAGAAGATTTTGGTGCCATTTTTGCTAAAGAACAGAGTTTTGCGAAGGAAGAGAGAACTTTGGAAGAGCAGAAAAAAATTTTCTAAGTGTTTGAGAAAGTTTGTAAGTGTAAGTGATACATGAATTGCCTTATCAATCTATATACGCGAAAAAGAAGATAAGTAAGGTAATAGAATATTGAGAAATCCTTCCCTTTTTCAGCTTTCCCGCCTTTCCATGTACTAGGTTTTCAACCCATAGTCGCCTCTCTTTATCGTATGATGCACGCGCTATGATCGAACGGTTATGAAATGGCACGTTATTTTTGATGCAATCTTTTATCTCTCTTTTTCTAGATATGGTAGATATTTTTCTCGATCACGTCTCCCAATTACTGCATGTAATCATCAAAAATAGATGATTTTGATATCTAATGTCAGAATAGAGATAATTAGTCGCCGTATATGGTTGACCTTTCCCCTTTAACCAAGTAATATAATAGAAAATATTAATTCCATATCCACGTGGCATTGGGTAATCTGGTAGAGGTCAATCTCCTTTTATGGTAAGACTCTCAATCTGGTTGATCATTCGTAAACCACATTCTGGTTGAAGTACTTTCTGGTTGAGCGTCTCTTAACCACTTTCTGTTCAAGGCATCTTTCATCTTGAAGCTTTTCTGATTCAACTTTCTGTTAAAATTGATTAGCTTCACTTTGAGACTTGCTGGTTTGAGACTCTCTGGTTCAGCATTCTGTCTCTGATCAATCTGGTTGCTTTCTTTTAGTAATTCCCGGTTGGAATTGATTCAATCTGTATTAACATGTGTATTAGTGATCTGGTGTAAGTTCCCTGTTGGAATTTCTAGTGATCTGGATCTTATTATTCTGGACCATGATGATCTGGTTTTGATTCCATGCTGGGAGGTAGAGATTGATCTGGTTTATGTCAATCTGTTCTTATCTTCAAGATTCAATAAACCAAGTTTTCCACAAAGCATCTTAAATCTTTCTTCTGGTAATGCCTTAGTGAGAATATCTGCTCTCTGAATCTCAGTGTGTATCTTCTCAATCTGTACATGTTTTCTCTCAACATGGTCTCTTATAAAATGATGTCGTACATCCACATGTTTGCATCTGGTATGCAAAACAGGATTCTGTGTGATTGCTATAGCACTTGAGCTGTCACAGAAAATTGGAATTTCCTTGACATCAATCTCATAGTCTTTAAGCTGTTGTCTTAACCACAGTATTTGTGCACAACAACTTCCAGCTGCCATATATTCTGCTTCTGTAGTTGAAGTGGCAACCGATGTCTGTTTCTTTGAGAACCAAGAAATAAGTTTATTTCCCAGAAACTGACATGTACCAGATGTTGACTTTCTGTCCAGTTTGCATCCAGCGTAATCTGAGTCAGTGTATCCAGTTAGCTCAAGATTGTCTTCACATGGGTACCATAATCCTATATGGGCTGTTCCCTTAAGATATCTTAGTATCTTCTTAGCTGCTTCCATGTGAGACTCTTTGGGATTTGCTTGATATCTAGCACATACTCCTACTGCAAAAGTGATGTCAGGTCGACTGGCAGTTAGGTAGAATAGTGATCCTATGATCCCTCTGTATTGTGTGATGTTAGCTGGTTTTCCCTCGGGGTCTGGATCAATTTTCCCATTTGTCTGCATTGGAATTTTCACTGGATTACTGTCTTTTAATCCAAACTTGACTAGCAGATCGTTGATGTATTTTGTCTGATTAATAAAGATACCATCTGGTAGCTGCTTGACCTGCAAACCTAAAAAGAAACTCATTTCTCCCATCATGGACATTTGATACTTATTTTTCATAAGTTCAGCAAATTTATCACACAGATAGGTAGATTGAGATCCAAAGATGATATCATCTACATAGATCTGGACTAAGAGAATGTTTTCTTTGACTTTGATGATGAACAAAGTCTTGTCAACAGATCCTCTTCTAAATCCAGATTCCAGTAGGAAGGTTGATAAGGTCTCATACCAAGCTCTGGGGGCTTGTTTTAGACCATAGACTGCCTTAGCCAGTCTGTATACTTTCTGATCTGGATCTCCTTCTTCAAATCCAGGTGGCTGTTCCACATATACCTCTTCTTCAAGAATACCATTGAGGAAGGCACTTTTGACGTCCATCTGGTATACCTTGAATCGTCTGTGAGCAGCATATGCCAAAAACAGTCTTATTGCTTCTAATCTGGCTACTGGTGCGAATGTTTCATCGAAATCAATGCCTTCTTGTTGATTATAGCCTTTAGCTACTAATCTGGCTTTGTTTCTGACTACTTCACCATTCTCATCTCGTTTGTTTTTGAACACCCATTTTACACCTATTACTCCTTGATGTTTGGGTCTGTCCACGAGATACCAGACTTCATTTCTTTTGAACTCATTGAGTTCTTCTTGCATTGCTATTATCCAATCTGCATCTTGGAGTGCTTCATAAGCATCAGATGGCTCCAAGCGAGATAAATAACATCTCAATAATGCACTTTCTCCATGCATTCTTCTAGTTTTCACACGATCTGATGGATTCCCAACGATCTGTTCTGGTGGATGGTCTTGTATCCATCTTCTTCTCCTAGTCATCTCTTCATCAGATAACTCAGGATCAGGTTGATCTGTTGGTTCCTCAAATTCAGAGTGTACTGTTGATATAGCTTGAAATGGATTCTCATCTGGACTTTCTTCTGGATGTTGATCATCATTAGTAGTAATAGTATCATTGTCTTCTGTTGATGATCTGTTTTCATTCAGGCTGGTTAGTGATATTCCCCCTTGCTGTATGATCTCCTCAGCAATAGGTTGAGTGATAACTTCTTCATCTTCACTCCTTGAATTCCAGATAAGAACATCTTCCAGTAATAGATCATTCATCCTTCTGGTTGTCACCTGATTGTCTGTCTGCTTTTCATCTGGTGATCTGTACTAAACAATAGACTCATCAAAAACAACATGAGGAGTTACTTCCACAATATGTGAGTTCTTATTGTAAAATCGATAAGCTTTACTGATATCAGAGTATCCTAAGAATATTCCAGGGTCAGTTTTGCTATCAAAAGTTTTCAACTGAGATTTCCCATTATCGTGTATGTAACATAAACAGCCAAAAGTTCTAAAATAGGAAATCTTAGGCTTTCTGTTGTTCCATATTTCATATGGAGTCTTTCCATGTCTGAGTGTGATGGATGATCTGTTTTGAGTATAACAGGCAGTGTAGATGGCTTCTGCCCAGAATTTCTTTGGTAGATTGGTAGAGTTAAGCATTGTGCGTGCTGCTTCTTTGAGTGATCTGTTTCTCCTTTCAACAACTCCATTCTGTTGAGGAGTTCGAGCAGCAGATGTTTGATGAGTGATTCCCATCTTGTTGCAATATGCTTCAATCTTCTGGTTGAGAAATTCTGTTCCTCGATCTGTTCTGATAGAGGTTATACTCATCTCTTTCTGTTTAGTGATCTTGTGTAGAAAGTCAGGGAGCTTGTCTAGGGTTTCTTTCTTCTTCAGCAGAAAGATAACCCAAGTGAATCTTGAGTAATCATCTATGACTACCAATGTGTACTTTCTCCCATTGATACTTAGTGGTTTGACTGGTCCAAACAGATCAAGGTGTAACAGCTCTAATATTCTTGATGTTGAGTGGGCTGCTTTGCTTGTAAAAGATGATCTTGTTTGCTTTCCAGCTTGACAAGCATTACATATGTGATCTTTATCATACACCTGATCTGGTAGTCCTTCTACTAACCTTTCCTTGGCAATCCTGTTGATTGATTTGAAATTAAGATGACTTAATCTCTTATGCCATAACCAGCTTGTTTCTGATACAGTCTTAGTGACTAAGCAGGTCTCGATCTGGTTTGTCCACTGGATAATATATAACCTATCCTGCAGTTTACCGGTAAGGAGTATTTCATCTCCTTCCTTGTTCTTCACCAGACAGTTGTTAGTGTCAAAAACAATCTGATTACCATTAGCACAAAACTGACTTACAGAAAACAGATTGTGACTAAGACCCTCTACGTATGACACATTTGTGATAGTAGTCTTGCCTACTCTGATGTTTCCATACCCTCTGGTATACCCTTTTGAATTACATCCAAAAGTGACCTGTGGGCCTGGTTTCTCTATGTAATCTGTCAGTAGATTCTTGTCACAAGTCATGTGTTTTGAGCAACCGCTATCTATAATCCAGATAGTTCCTCTAGCTATCTTGCTTCTTCTTGCAGTTCTTTGATCCTGCAATTAATCAAACTTAGCTACCCTTTCAACGCTTGGGTGCTTGATTATTAGTAAACAATCCTTTTCGAATCCAGAACATTCTAGGGTTAGGAACAGCAATATAGCAGGTAATGATATTTCCCTCATTATCTACTTTAGATACAGAGTGTATTTCAGATGGATGAAATCTCTCTATTTTATCATTCTTCAATCCTTTAACTGGTGCTGTCCGGTTGACATTATTGTTTGGTGGTGTCCTGTTGACCCTTTTGTTGTGAACCTGATCTAATTTTGTGTAGTAGGCTGGTTGTCCTTTCGATTGATGGTATTGCTTGTTGTCAGTCTGTTTTATGACCATCTTTTGAGGAAGACCTTTCTTGTTTTTCAAGTCTTTCACTTGATCTGGTATTTTCTTCCTTTCTGGTACGAAGCTTATAGTTCCTGAAGATTTTTCTGAGTGACCTGGATATCCCAATCCAGATGTTCCCTTTTGTTGCAGATTGATTAGCAGCTTGGCACGCTCATCACTCTTGTAGATCATTTCTTTTCCTTTCTTGATCTTTTCTTCAGCAACATTGTATCTTGAGATCAGATCCTTAACTTTTGAGTTAAGAGAGTGAATCTCACTGTCTTTGCTCTTGATCTGTTCTTCCAGATCAGTAATTTTGGCAACAAATTTAGTGTTTGCTGTGCTTAGAGTCTGCTCAATCTTCTTTAATCTGTCATTCTCTTCAACTACTTCTTTGAACAGCCTTTTGATGCTTGAGTAGCTTTTGAACATCTCATCTATTTCATTCCATGAATATTCTGCTTGATCTTCACTTTCCTGTTCAAGATTATTTTCATTACCTGAGGAATTTGAGTAGCAAGAATTTACCTCAACTTCATCTAGACCGTTGTCCAAGCCTACATAGCATTCATTCCAGCTTTCTTCGTCGTCAGCAATGAAGGCTTCATCATTTTCTGATGAGCTGTCTGAGAAATGACTCGAGCTGCTTGAGTTTTGTTCAGCTATCATCGCTTTTCGCTCATATTTAAGCTTTCGATCTCGTTTAGCTCTTAGTTCTTCTCTTTGGCTTCTGGACAGATTAGGACAATCTATTTTGAAGTGACCTGATCTGCCACATTCAAAGCAAGTATAATCTGTAGAACTTGAGGTCTTTGTTGTTTTAGTAGTCTGCTGTTTAGATTCATTTTTGTCATCAGATCAATCATTATCATACTTCCTGTTGAAGTTCCTTTTATTATCTTTGTAGAAGCGTCTGTACTTCTTCGATCTGGTTTCCATCTTGTCCATTCGTTTGGCCATCATTGAAAACTCTTTTAGGAGTTTGTCATACCCTCTCTCTTCATCTGGAGTAGCAGACTCAGAAAGATCATCTGGTTTGCTCTTCGCTTTGAAGGCTACCTCTTTGTCCTTCTTTGTACTGCTCTCCGCCTTTTTGGACAGATGATCTGGTCCTCGAATTCTTTGAATGTCACATTCATGACCTTCGAGATGATCAAATAAGGCTTCAGTAGACAGATCATTGAAGTCTGCTCTTAGAGGTTGCATTGCAGCATAGATCTCCCAACTTGGTGGAAGAGCTCTAAGAACTTTCATATTTTTCTCCCTTTGAGTATATTTGTTCTTCTTGAACGCAGATATCTCTAGAAGAATTCCAGTGAATCTCATCTTCATTTGTTCTATTGTCTCGCCTGGTTTCATCTTGAACTCATCGTATTTGTTGCAGGCTAGAGACAGCTTGTTCTCGATCATCACTTCAGATCCTAGGGCTAGGTCTCTCAAGGCTTCCCACATCTCTTTGGCAGTATCCAGATCTTGGATTTTAGCCAGATGTATGCCTTTGACCATGCTGGAGATGATCCCTTTGGCAAAATCATCGAGATTTGCCTCTCTCCTTTCTTCAGAGGTGTATTTTCTGGGATCCTTTAATACAGTTTCCTTAACTGCTCCTGTATCTGTGATACGGGTAGTTTCTTCAGTAATTGCCAATGGCCCTTCTTCGATTACTTTCCACATCAAGCAGTGATGGGCTTTGAGACACATTTTAATCCTGAAGCTCCATTCTCTATATCCTTGAATTGAGAATTCTTCGCAAGCCCTGATAACAGAAGACTCCATAACAAACAGAATGCTCGTGAATGAAAAAGGTTTTTCTAGATCTATTCAAGTAGACCACGCAGGTTTTAACCTTGTGAAACAAAACAATGGTCAGATTGAACCACTGCTCTGATACCACTTGTTGGTCCCGAAAGAGCAAGGTTTGGTGTATGGGGGGGGGAATACACCAAATACTAACTTTTCAGTTTTACTTGACTGATTATAAGAGAGCTCGAGCTATTCTGTACAAGAAATTGCTTGGCAGTGACTAAACAGATCGATATGCAGATCAGTAGCTGATTTAGTCCAAACAGATTACTCTCTTAGTGAAATCACTTAGCAGACAATAAGAGTGATCTTATTACTTTCTAAGTGTAGAGTGAGTGCGGAATAATGGTGGATTTAGTGAATGTTCTTGTTTAGAAAACCTTAAGAAGTTAATCAGATCGTTTAAGCAGATTGTTTGAGAATGCAGATTATATGATAGTGCACAGGGTTAGAATAATAAACAACAGATAATATAAAGAGTGCAGAAATGTAAAGCACACAGTTGTTTAACGTGGTTCGGGAAATCCCTACATCCACGATCTGGTCAAAACTAGACCAGATTATCCACTACTAGGATACTCTGCTTCTTTATACTCGTGGAGAACGAGTCACAAGTACCAATCACAACTAGAGTGATACTTGTGCACGAATGAAGGGTCGTGTCCCTTTACAACAGATTACCTCTACGTTACCACTAGAAAACTACTAGCTAGCAAGGTGATCTCCTTTCTCTCGACAAGACAGACTTGAATCGAGGTGGTTGGTGTGATGTAGAATCACGAGATGTTGAAGCTCTTAGTCTGGAATGCAGAGTGCTTGAAAGATAATTGCAGTATAGCTTGCGTGTGTTTTTCACTCTTTTTCCAGATTGTTGTCTTCAACTATATAGGCTTTGAATTTTAAATTCTAGCCGTTTGTTGATTGGCGTGAGATAGATGGTATATTGCCAATCAATGGTTTCCATCATATCTGTTCTTGCCATATAGGAAAGGTTGACTCAATCTTTGATTTTTGGAAATCAGATTGTTAACGGTCTCTTTCCTTATATGTTTAAATCGTAGATCTTCTTTCCAAACCCTGTTGGATGGACTTTGATCTTGACGTGGCAAGTATATATGATGTGTAGGATGATGTCAGCTAATGGCTTGATGACTCAATCGCTCTGGTTCATCGCTGTAGGCATCGATCTGGTCATCGATCTGGTCGCTGTCTGTTACAGTAGATCGATTCCTTTGGGCGTGAAATCTTGACCTTCATCTTATTCTAAGTTTGAGAATGACTTCTATAGGAACAACTCCTTTACATTTTAAGTCATCTCCTAATCTGTTCCAAAACAGAAATCACTTTATCTATAGTGATCTGGTTTTACACGAGGAACAGGTTAAACATAAAGACCAGCTAAGTGTGTTTCGAGAGACCATCATCAACACTAATCTTAGGGTTCCCAACAA
>JAPKLX010000184.1:0-32034 GCA_026898415.1 Leonotis leonurus
TATATAAATACATAATAAGTTACTATTCATGATAGATATCAAACAAATTTTCATCTTCTTCCTTCCTCAAATTTTCGAAAACCCTCTCCCTCCCATACCATAAAATTCTTCTCCTAAGCACAATAGTGTGATTTCAAGTCATATAAAATATAAAGATAGTGAATTGAAGGTAAATAGCTATTCCCTATCATGTTTATATGTTTTATTTTGATAAAGCATGATTCTTGAAGCATGATGATGGAGAGTTTAAATTTGAAGTATTAGTGAAGTTGTTGCTATTTCATGATTAAAGCATGCTTAAAGTGAGAAATATGTAGAAATATGATGACTTAGATGAAGATATGGCTTTAGAGTTGAGTTTAAATTTATGTTAATACTAAGTGATGCTATGCTTAAATTAAGATTTTATTCATGTAATTGAGCATGTTTAAACATAAGATTAGAAAGGAATTTGAGTAAAAATCAAGAGATGAAAATTATGAAATTTTCGAAAATAATAAGAAATAAAAACTATGGGATTTTGATTTTATTTGATTAAATTGATATCATATTTGAGTTCATTGGTATGAATAATGTCTAGAATAATTTATTTAGAAATTTTCAATCATTAGAAATGAACTTTCAAAATTTAGTGAGATGATGGAGTTTCTAAGTTTATATATAGGTTGATATTATTAAGATGGAATGATGATTCATTAGAGTTTATTAAGCCATATTAAGCATGGTTGAATCAAGAGATTAAAGATAGAGTCACTCTTGCATTATGATTTTAAATCTTCAAGGAGAAGGGCATGATTGAAACTTATATATAGAGATTTTATTTGTTTGATGTAATGAAGAATTTAAGATAAAGAATGAATATAGTGGCTAATATGAATTTATGGGATTTTATTAGCCAAGTATGTAAGAGTTAGAAATTGTTAGTTTAGTATGTAAAGAAGTGATGTAATAACATAAATAAGATAAGTGATGAATGTAATGTTAAGATACAAGGATGCAAAAGCCGAAGAAATTATAGTTATACTAATTGATAATCAAGTAAATTACAAGAAGAAGAATGAGATTATGAATTGATGATTCCATAGAAAAGAGTAAGATTTCTTATTCTTAAATGTTTTATTTATGAAAAGTTCAGCTGAGAAAGAGAAAGAAGAAAAGAAAGAAAGAGACGAAACTTCGGGTTAAATAGATTAAACCCTTCAGGTAGGCTTTCTAACTAAAGAATGCACGTGCTAAAGAATTATTTATGATGATATGTTTTTATGTTTAAAGAAGTTGACCTGCCTATTTTTGAGCATGTTGCATGTACCTATCTACGCCAGAATTACGATATCGGCCCTATGCCGGACGAGCTGCCGGTAAGGGTTTGTGTACACATTAGACCGTGAGCCGATGAGCGGACTGGCCGGTCATAGTGTGTTTGAGGGGGAGGCCTACCTCTCAACACAAGAAAGTAGATATGGTATTTCAGATTTTAGATAAATGTCTGCAGACACATTATATGCATATTCAGTTTCATTGTTTTCAGAAAAGAAAAGATATAGGTTTTAAGAAGCATATGCAGTTTATTTCTTAAAACCCTTTATATGCTAAAGTTGGCAAGTCAATTATATAGCTCTAAGAGCAAGTTTTCAATGTTTTTGGCATGTGTCCACTGAGTGCTTTATGTACTCACGCCCTGCATGTATTTCTAAACATGCAGGTTGAGCTGGGAGATGGCGATGGAGCTGAACACTGTAGTTATTTTGACATGTAAACTATTGAGTGGGTTATGGTTATTTTGTTGAACTTTGTTGAAACATACTTGTAAGCCCTGAGTTATATGTCGTCATACATATAACTCAACCACTCTTTCCGTTGTGAACCTCAGTTTTCTTTTAGTTGTTAATCTGAATGTTTGGTACCATTATGCTTGGTTAGCTTATGAAATCCATGTTGGTATTTTCTTGGTGAATCATCATGTTTAATCCTTTTTCTTGGTTGTTGGAGTTTCACCTTTGATAAATTGAAACCCGAGTTCATAAATTGTGGAAGTTTTGTTTTCACTAGAAACAGGGCAGCAGGTTGAAACCCCTTTTCTGTGAGTCTCATCTGTCCGAATTCACGAAAATTGGGTACCATTTTAAAGGTCTTTTCAATAACTTTCTAACGGTTCTTTCGGATCTTAATTTGGAGTTCGGATGAGTAAGTTATGAGTTTTTGAAGTTGAAGTGTTAAGTCTGCCCTGAAATCCTTGCGAAAATTTGATTCAATTATCTTTGAGATTAGCCCTGTTTCTAAGAATTTCCTAAGATAACCGAGTCATGGCCTAATTACTTAACTAAGATAGGGTTAAGAAATTGGGTTGTGACAGAAAGTCTACTTGAATAGTCTCGACTGGCGATGACTTCGTTCTCGTAACTTAGATCCGACCTTTCGTCGAAACCTTTAAATAAATCTCGAGTGAGACACAATTTCGAGCATATCTAATATTCTCTAAGTGTAATGAAATATTATCCTTTATTATTTCGAAAATTATAATAGGTCTTTAACTCGACTATTGTTCGAGTATCGAATTTATTGTCTAGAGGTGTCGTTGATTTCTCAAATCAAGCTACATTCATAAATTCTAATCTCAATTCCTTATACCCAAGTAATTAACTATTGTGTATAATACGTAGAGAAATTTCTAATTGAATATTTTGATCCTTAAGTCAAGATATTTAAATAATTTCTTATAGGTTGGAATTACCTTTATTAATATACCTTACATATGATTAACTCAATTACTAAGATGAAATTCTTGCTAAATAAATTAATTCTATAAATTAAATATTAATCTTGCACTTGGATATGGTCCAAATAATTTAAGTATTGATCCATTAGAATCAATAACTAACCCATAAGATAATTAAATTATGTTAGCCCATCATGGATATTTAAATTCAACTCCTTCAATTTTTTAATTATAGCCCAATTTCGTAAATTAAATTGGCCCATATTGTCACAGCCCAATTTCTTAACCATATCTTAGTTAAGTAATTAGACCATGACTCAGTTATCAAGAAACTCTTGGAAATGAAATTGAATCTCAGGGATAAATTGAATCGAAATTTTCGCCGGAATCCTTAGGGCAGATTTGACACCCTAACTTCAAAGGATCATAACTTACTCATCTGGACTCCGAAATGACATCCGAAGGAACCGTTAGAAAGGTATCGAGAATATATTTAAAATGGTACCAATTGTGAAAGAATTTGGATAGATGAAATGAACGAAAAATAAATTCAGATAAGTTATGAACTCAGGTTTCAATTTACCAAAGACAAAACTCAGACAATAAGGATAGATGGTTGAAGATGATGATTCACAAAGGAAAATACCAACAAGGATTTTATAAACTAGCAAAACATAATTGAACCAACCATTCAGGTTACAACAAAAAGGAAACAGAGTTCAGCATAAGGAAGAGTGGATGAGTTATATGTATGACGACATATAACTCAAGGCTTACAAACTATGTTTTCAACAAGTTTAACAAGATGACCATAAATCCTTCTCAATATTTACATATCAAAAAGTAAGTTACAGTGTTCATCTCCATTGTCATCTCCCAGCTCAACCTGCATGTTTAGAAATACATGCAGGGCATGAGTACATAAAGCACTCAATGGACACATGCCAAAAATATTTAAAACTTGCTCTTAGAGCTATATTGTTGACTTGCCAACTTTAGCATACACAGGACTTTTAAGAAATAACCTGCATACGCTTCTTTAAACATATATCTTTCATACTCAAATAAAATAAAAACTGAATATGCATGTCATGTGTCTGCAGACAATTATCTCATATCTGTAATACCATATCTACACGCACGTGTTGAGAGGTAGGCCTCCCTCTCAAACACTCTGACCGGCCAACCCGCTCGCTGACTCACGGTCCAATGTGTACACAAACCTTTACAGGCAGCTCGTCCGACATAAGGCCGATATCGTAATTCTCTTATAGATAGGTAAAATACAACATGCTCAAAACAGGCAAGTCAAACCTTTTTAAACATAACAACATATCAACATAATTAATTCTTTAGTTCGAAAGCCCACCTGAATGATTAATCTATATAATCTAGGGCTTCGTCTCCCTCTTTCTTTACTTCTTTTCCCTTCTCAGCTGTACTTTAAATTAATAAAATACAATTAAGAATAAGAAAACCATACTCATTTCTATGAAATTATCAATTCGTAATTTCGTTCTTCTTCTTACAATTTATTTGATTATCAACTAATAGTACCATAAGTTCTTCGGCTATTGCATCCTTCTATTTTTTTTCTTTTATGCTGTATTAATCACTTATCATATCTATGTTACCACTTCACTTCTTTATGTTCCAACATATCATCATTCCAACGTATTTTACTACATGCGCTTCAATTTCTCTTCCTAATATCTAAGGAAGATTAAGTATATTATACCTTAAGCACAATATATCATATGAATACACAAACTAACTCTTCCCAACTTTTACATATGAGCTTGGAAAAATCTAAATAATTTATATATCACTTATTATGCTTCACAAAGATCATATATCAAGTTAATTGAGACAAATAAAATAAAATCTCCATAGCTCTTTTATCTCTATTTTTCGAAAATTACACCAACATTCATATTTTGATTTTCATCAAATTTCTTTCTAATTTTATGTTTAAATATGCTTAATTACAAGAATATAATCTTAATTTAAGCATAGCATCACAATTATTAACATAAATCTAAACTCAAACCCTAGGGTTATATCTTCATCTATTTCATCTTATTTCTACATACTTTCCACTTTATGCATGATTTAATCATAAAACCACTAGAAACTTCACTAATACTTTCAAATCTCCAATCTTCCTTCATCATGTTTCAAAATCATAATTTATCAAAATTAAAACACATAAACATGATAGAAGAGTATCATTTACCTTCAATTAACTAAGCTTTATAACTTGGTATAGCTTGAAATCACACTAATGATCTTAGGATAAGAAAAAAATTTAGTGTAGAGAGGAACTAATTTTCGAAAATGAGGGGGGAAGGAGAAGAGAAATTTTTTTGTGTTTATCATGAATAGTGCAAGCTAGATTTTTATATAAATAATAATTAATTTTATTTAGAATTAATTAATTAAGGTGATTATTCATCACTTTTCTACCATCTTCTAGAAAATTAGAGAATTTTCTTTTTCTTTTCTTTTTATTTATTTTATTTTATTATGGTTATCTTCCATAAGATGCTAACATTTTTCTAGATCATGCTTAAGTCACACTTAGATCACTTATCTTCACTAATCACAACTAAGTACCTTTAATTTTAAATTTTCCTATTTTTATTTCTTAAGGATGCAAAGCCTTATTAAATTTCTAATTAGCAATTAAGTACTAATTAAAATTTAAGGGTATCACACATATGTTTTAACTAAATCGGCCCAAACTGAACCAACACCTTATATTTCCAGTCCATCAAATTTAATTCCCGGCCCGCCTGTTTTAAATTACTCTAGCACAAGTATTTGTCCAACCTTATGTCTCACCCGGCCCGTGACCCGGCCCATACTCGGCCCATGTTCTACACACTTCCATTCTAACTCACTTCAAACCCTAGACTCAAATCTCATTCTTATTTCCTCTCTTGTCTCTCTCTTCTCTGCCGTTCTATCTCCTCACTGAAGCTCCAGCCAGCGACCTCATGGTTGGCTCCTCCCCACCGAAACCTTCTCCATCTATCTCCCCTCCCTTTCTTCTCAAATTCTCCCTCTAGCTCTCTCTCTATACTCTCTCTTTCTCGGTTGCACTCTCTCTTTCTCGCCATCGTCCGCGGCAATTGGAAGGGCAGCACTCATCGACGGCGCTCTTCTGAGGTAAGTCACTATCTCTTTCTTCATTCCACCTCTCTCATCTATCTTTTCTTGATTCCCTTCTCTCTTTTTCTGCATCTTACCCACAGCTCTTTGTTTCGCCGCCTACAGCGTTCCCTCTCTTCGATCGGCGGCTGGTAGCAATTCCCGCCGAAGACTCTCGACGGAGGAAGCTACCTAAGTTAAGCGCTACCTCTCTACTCACTTCTCTTAGTCCTTTATTCCCTAACTCTCTATTTCTTGCTTCAGGAAGCATTAACCTCCCTTTGGTCTCCTTTTCCGTGTAGAACATAGGTAAAGCCTAACTTTCTCCCTTACATCAACTAATAGTCTGCATGTTATGCTTTCTAAAGATTTCTACGATATTCTTGTTTAATAAGAGTTCTTCGTCACAGCTCTATCATTCTATAAATTTCAGAATCTGATTGCTCTTGTCTGTCTAATTAATTGGTTTTAAGAAGTGTTCTTAGTTTCTGGAATTAAGAATTAATGAGATTCTTTAAAGAAAGCTTAAATTTTCAGATTTAATTTCTGAGTTCTAGAAGAAAGAAATTTCTGCATGTTCTTATTATTTACCAATATTTATCTATTCAGTGAATTGATTCTTATTTGTTTTAAATCTGAGGGAGATTCACTGGGTTCGGAGTTTGGAGAACTTCTGGGGTGCAGCCTTGATTTCGAGTTAAGGAGCTGGGTTGGCTCAAGTTTGGAGGTGGGGTGGTCAGGTTTGAAGCGGTTGGAGGTTGAGGTTGCGGCTTGGGCTTCGTTTCTAGGTCTGCCGTTAACCCATCTCCTTACACAGCAGCTAAGTCACCCCTTCTGCTCTAAATCTCTAGATTTTTGAAATGTCTAGTATAGTTGTTGTATTGCAATCAGTTCAAATGTCATTATCTTTTCCTAGATTCAAGTTATGGTGTTTTAAGCATTTCTGCAACTGGTTGATAATCTAAACTTTAAATTTCAGTCTTTAAAACAGTCTAAATAGTATTGGGGGTGTAAGTGTGGTTACAGCATGAATCTATTGTCATGTTGTTCTAGATCTTTTTTTTTTTTTTGAGGTGTTAATTGATTCGACTAAAATTGTTCGAGTTGCTCGCAATTTAGAATGAGGTCATCTAGCAATAGTAAGTCAACTCAAGTCGTATTCTCAAGGAAGACTTAACAGGGCAATTCGAATCTTTGTTCATAAAACGAAAAGCAATAAAAAGGATTTGATTTGAAATATTATATCTAGGCGAAGAATGTAAATAAGAAACGCAATTTAAATCTAATCTAAGAAAGTGAAATAACTCTAATCTAAGGAAGCGAAATAAATCTAATCTAGGAAAAGTAATAACTTTGAAATTGAATGCAAAAGAAATACGGAATGAAATCTAGAAATCAAAAAGGGAATAAGAAATTGAAAGCATAAAAAATAAAACGAATTTAAAGCAATAGACGAAACAAGAATACGCAAAGGAAAAACGAACGAACTTGAATCAAGAACTGGAAACGGTCTTTGAATCCACAATGAAAAAATCTGAAAATGAACTACGAACTACTAATGTTGTAATCGGCTAACTTGAAAGCGAAAAACAATGTAAAGAACTATCTAGGTCTCGACTCTCGGATCGAGGTCGAGACGAGCTAAACCATGAACGGAAAATACATGAAAAAGTGCTGGAAAAGTAGTCTAAAGTATCGTGTGAAAACTGGAGACGAAAGTCTGGTCCAAAGTCATGTCTTCCGAATGAAAATCACGCCGAGCATATATAGGCGAGAGGCGGGTCAGCGACCGTGTTAGGTATTTAAAGTGTGTTGTTATTTGTATTGTTGACCTAACATGTGTGTTTTTGTGTTTCTTCACAGGATTGTTGACTTAACTCGTGACTCAACATAACTACTGGTATTGACTCAGCGTCCAGCTCCACAGCCACGTGGAAGGCTGACTCGGCATTCTTGAAAGACACACGAAGACTTGAAGGACGCACAAAGACTAGAGAGAAGACCAAGTCGTACTAGGCAGTTGAGAGTTTCATGCTAAGTGGAATTCTCTTCCACAAATCTCGGAGTCAACAACAGATTGAAATAGTTCCACAATTTCAGGCAGATTTGCAGAGCCCAACAACTGAACTGCGAGAATTGTGGAGATATGGGCCGAACAGTTGCTATACTTATGGATTCAAGCCCATGGAGTCTATCTATAAATACTAGAATCATTCATTCACTAGATGGACGTTAGATAGACAATCTTTTGCAGATTAATTTCGTAGTTTTAATTATGTATGTTTCTTAGCTCGTAAGAACATACATTTAGTATTTTAGTATTAGTGTTGATGTTATTGTTGTGCGCAACATTGTAATAGCTCAACATTTATTTTGATTATTCTTTTTGGCCGTAAAGCTTCCGTGTAGGTTATTGATTTATAACCTACGCAAAAATTATCTCGTGTCTTCTACTTTAGCTTCTGCATATATTCACTTAGAGTAGGTTGATACACTTTCAGACCGAATAGGGGTCAGCGGCCGCTGACCCGGTGGCTCCGTGCCAATCTAAGGTTGATTGCAACGGCCCCGAGTTAGCCGCAAAGTCAGCAACCGCTGACTTGCTCTGGCGCGCGCTCTTTGGATAGCTCGGGCGCTGGCGCATATAGCCTAGTCAGCAGTCGAGGAGTGTCACGCGACCGCTGACTAGTGCCTCGGCACTTGGCTTCGTTTTCTCCTCGTTTCTTTTCCAACTCCGACGCTCGTTTATTCCAATGATCCTAAAACATAAAATGAAACATAAATCAGGCCAAAACATCACGGAACGAGGGAAAATAGTGTGAATAAAGACACGGAAATTATAAGTTTAGACGAACAAAAGGAGACTAAACATTAATGGTTCTCAAGTTCTATATCACAGTCCCTACTAGCAAAACAAGTTCAAATGCCTCTAAGTTTAACTAATGAGAGGTAGAAAAGAAGAACAGAATTACATGAATCTGTGTTTTAATGTTATCCATATGTTCTTGACATTAAAGAATCATAATGGCTGAATGATTAAGATATTAATACCTGGAGACTAAGGGTTCGAACTGTGTGCTTTTTACTTGGACAGCTCCCACCTTGTCCTGCTCTAGATTTCTCCTAAATGTTGTGTATATGCTGAAACTCACCCAAGTCTCTGAACTTTGACAGAGCTTCTCCCGGCCTTCCTCATTCTTTCCCAAATGTTTTATGTGTTTAATGTTTTTGTGTGAACTGTAAAGATTTTTAGAAGGTTGGGTCTTGGTATTTATAGTGCTAAAATCTAATTGGGGTCTAGGATTATAGATTCTATTCATTTCTCTATTGCCAACACTTCTTAACTCTTTTGTTTTATGCTGCAGGGTTTTCCTCTCAAGATGGCAGTAGGGGAAGAAGAGCAGGCTGGTGGCAGTTCCTTCTGCTCAAGTCCAAACCTATACCTCTCTTCTCTATGTATCTTCTTTCACCAAACTGTAATATGCTTTTTGAAAGTTTCTTACGCACCTTTTAAATAAGGTTGATCTCTTGCAAATTTACATATTTCCCTTGGTTATATCATTCTGACCCCTCTTTCTTTTCTTTTCTTTTTTTTTGTCTTTTATCTTAGTTTGCTATGTACTCTTCTAGTCTAGTTGTTTTAGGAATTTAGCTTTCCATTTGTGGTAGTAAACTTTCTCTTTAATCAATATTCACTTGATAGTTGATGATGTATACAATCTTAATTGTATTGTTAGGATTTGTCTCTTTCCTTCTTAATGTACACGTATCAATTGTTGGCTCCATATGTATAGACACTTTGTGGCTCTCTCTTCCTTGGAGGATTATGAGATTTTCTAAGCCTAGTTGGGTTTTTTTTTATCACATTGGATATTATACATATATTCATGCACACATTTATACACTCATATATTTATACACACACACACACCTATACTTAGGCAAATTTAACTTCTAAAATATGGTCATCAATAACATGGTCCTCCATGCTCCTAAATACTACTTTTGTCTTGGAATAATAATACTACATCAAGAATAGTCAAAAAGAACTATGAAGAATCAAATCAAAGATTATTGTGACAAGCTTAACGACTAATACATACCAATACTATTTCTCTCAAGACAAATACTTATTCCGTAAATAGAAATTTAATGGTCTATAACGACTTAATTGCTAAGAAAAGACGGGGCATTATATCAGTCCAATCTCTCCAATGGGCTTCTTGGACAGTTCTTGCTCCCATACTTCTTAGATTAAGCCCATTAAGCTCTCCTTTAACTTCTTAGCTCGAGCTCTTATAATCGGCCCACCAGAAATACGCACCGGGTCTGGAATCAACGAACCTTGG
Source organism: Leonotis leonurus (assembly GCA_026898415.1). Lineage (NCBI taxonomy): Eukaryota > Viridiplantae > Streptophyta > Magnoliopsida > Lamiales > Lamiaceae > Leonotis > Leonotis leonurus. Next base: position 10,219 of record JAPKLX010000184.1, read on the forward strand.
GCTGCACGGGCTGCATCATTTCCCTTCTCTTGAAAAGGATTTGTCCACAAATCAAAGTCGTCACCTACATCAAACGGACTCAAATTAGCAACATTGAAAGATGCACTAACATTATACTCACCAGGTAAGTCCAATTTGTAGGCATTGTCATTGACGTGGTCCAAGCTTTGAAATGGCCCATCTCCTCAACGAAGTAACTTGGATCGCCGCTGCACCGGAAACTGTTCCTTGCACATATGCAGCCACACCCAATCACCGATTTTAAACACCACTTGACGGTGCACTTTGTTGGCTTGATCCACGTACTGCTTTGTTCATCTTTACTTTCTCATGAATATGTTTCACAAAATCAGCCCTTTATGGCCATCAAGATTAGTTTGTTCTTGCATAGGTAAAGGAAACAAATTCAATGGTGTCAACCGATTAAAACCATACGCAATCTCAAATGGCGAAAACTTAGTAGCAGAATGAACAGAACGGTTATATGCAAACTCAACATGAGACAAAAACTCTTCCCAAAACTTGATTTGTATTGATTATGGCTCTAAGCAAAGTAGACAGTCATATTTACCACTTCAGTTTGACCATCAATATATAGATGAAAATTAGTTGAATAAAAAAGCTTTGTACATAACTTACACAACAAGGTCTTCCAAAAATAGCTCAAGAAATTTGCATCACGATTAGAAATAATTGTTTTAGGCATGCCATGCAATCTAACAGTCTCTCTATGTAAGCATTTGTATACATCAAAGCATACTTTATGCTTAGACGATATATCAGATTTATTTTCAGTTTCATTTAGTGAGAATAAATGTATCTATCATTGGTTTGTTATTTATTATTATTATATATTGAATTGTAAACAAGTCAATTTACTACAATTGTAAACTATCTGGTGGATCAATGATCACAAGAGGTACAACAGTCGGATCTTTTGTAGCATAAAGTCACAGTTTAGACAAACTTGGACAGTCTAGTCGGTAAAGGTTGCGATATCATTTGATGCGAGAGCTGACCTTAGCCCACAAAATGATATCGGTATGTATAAGTTGATACACATGCTTTGCGTATACATATTGAGAGGTTTCACAGTGAGATAAGTTCTACGTGCTGATAGATCGAGGTCTCATAAATTAGTTCATATCTGAATCTGTGATGATGACATTAGTATAAGCGGTTGATTATATATTGTTTTGATTCATCTACGCTTGCGGGTTTTCCGTAATTGTAGATAGATTAATTAAAATTAATTTTAAATTTTAAATTACCAAGTAAAATTAATTTTAAATTATTCAAATTTAAATTTGAATAAAAGATGGAATTGTAGAGTGATTAAAGTGGGATATTAGTTCTATTATTTGGGATTTTATCCATTCATCTTAAAAACTCTAACCTAGCCCAAAATATCTAATAAATGAGTACATAGAAGGAACCGATTTCTCTCTCTTCCCCTACACTAAAAATCGGCCAACATAGAGGTTTCAAACTCTATATTATCGAAAATTTGAAGAGCATTCAAAGCTCCAATTTTCGTTCTTGTTTCTCCTTAATTACTTGATATATTTGCCCACATGATATTCCAGTAAGTAGATTAGGAATAGGTTAGAAGTTTTCAAGGTTGGATCGAAGGAGAACGAGTGAAGAATTCCATCGATGTGGATTGTTGTTCGTGGCTAACAATCCAAATCGTTTCTGCACAAGCGGAGAAGTTGCGTAGGAAAAGGTATAATTTAATTTATTCCGCAATTATATTCATGAGCCCCTCATACGGGTTCTATCAGTTGATATCAAAGTTGGTCACAGGATTTTAATTTATTATATAAAATGGATTTAATTCTTGTTTATTTTCATGTGATCGTAATTTTATAATAGGATTCTAGATTTAAATCCTTTATATTTTAAGTTACTCTCTAGGATCATGTTCTGTATCAGATTCACTTTACACATTAGTGATCTGGTACAATTTAGAACAGATTAAGACTTAATAAAGAGAATAAAATCTAAGTGTGTTTTGAGAGAACATCATCAAAACTAAATATTGTGGGGTTCCCAACAATTCGAATTTAGGTGCTTAGTTCGGTTTTAGTCGGCTCTAAATAATGATTTCATAATTTTTAACGAGTATAATTTTTCTTAAATATTTTTTTTCTTATTGTTATCATTGATTTATATATGATTTAAAATTGAAGTCACGTTGTAAATCATAAATTTAAATCACCACAAGAAAACTGTCATTTTGCGACATGAAAAAATATGTCGTAAATTGTTATTTTAATGTCGCAAAATTGAATTTGCAACATTTTGTCACATCAACTTATGTCGCAAAAGGTGATGCTGCATTTTTATGACACATTTTTTTATAGTGACGCAAGATATATGACATTTTGTACTTCAGTTTCTTAAATGTCGCATAAAATTTATGAAACACTGACGGGTGTGAGCAATGGTGTCAATTTGACGGTGTTGGGGGTTGATTAAATACTCAAAAAGCATTATCATTCTCCGGCAATGGCGACAATCTAACGGAGCTCAGTCGTTATCACTCCGTTCAAGATAAATTTATAATATCTACACTCTTCACTAGGTTCCGCTAGTGGCAAGCACAGGGTTAATCACACAGTGAGTTGGTGGATTCCTCTCTCGATATCACAATTTTGGATTTTGAGTCTGGTCTTACCTTGGGCAATAAATTTTAATCAAACAAAAAGTAAAGTGTTAAAATATAAATAACTGAAATAAAAAACAAGATAGTTAAATAAGAATACAAAATAGACGTAAATACACTATACTAGAATAATATGTGTAATAATTTATCGTATGTCGTATATAATTGTGTCGCAATACCACGGATTTATTGTAGTGAATATAGCCATTTATTTAAATATGACAGAGAGTGACAATTAGAATCTTACAAAAGTAATTGTAGAAGTTGGGGCGTCCTTAGTAAAAGCCCATTTAATTTAGTTAGTGTTCGTTGGTTGGGCGAAGAGCATATATATATATGTATATATTGTAATGGGCCATAAGACCTCAGTATGTAAGTTTCAGCCCAGGACCAGATCTTTTATTTACTACTCTTATGTTAGTTCTTACTTCTTCAAATTTAAATTTCAGTCCTAATTTCATAACTTTTAGATAAAATAAAAATATATAAAATTCTTTATTTATCGTATCTTTGATATTACTTTAGATAATATATGTTGCAAGATCCGATTTAATTAGGAAAATTACGGTATGCAACTGTTCACTAAGTTATTAATCATTAACATGACATTAAAATAAACATTTATACTAAAAACAAGATAAAGGGGGAAGAAATGAACAAACTGTTTCATGTTTAAGTATCTTCTCAAATCAATCAGTAACTTCACATAATATTTGTTTTATATGTAAGGATTTCTAGATGTCTATGGTAATTTTAATTAAGCGATCATGTCGTAACTCATATATAAGGACAAAGATTTAAATTATTTTTGAGAAATAAGATTTTAAATATTATAATGAAGTTATATATTAGTTCAATAGAAGAGAAAATGAATAGGGATTTAAAATTTTATCGAATGATCATAGATCCCGAAAAATTAAATATCTTCAATATTTCCTTTATTATATAATCTTGAAGTATGTTATAAACAAATGGGATGTGGATGTATGGATCTTCATTATATTAAAATATCTTATTGTGGATATGAAAGTGTATCTCACTCGATGTACGTGTGTTGGAACAACAAGTCAGATTCTCCACTTATCAAACAATATCTTTACTAGACTGTGTTTGTATTATAAAAAAAATTACCAAGACGGTAAACACACAGAGAACACACGCTATGTATTTTTGCGTGGGTTAAGATTTACCCAAACGAGTCTCACGACTAGAAATATTTTATTAAAAGAATGAAAACAAAGCAGCTACAGATAGTAGACGAATTCTAACTATCCTATCAACTATTTTACGAAAACACAATCTCAAGTGTATAATCTACAAATGAGATTTGAAAGAACTAATAGAGTAAAAGAGTAAACAAAGATTGATTAATCTCTCTAAAACAGCGCAGCTTCAAAATTGATAGAGCTCTCTTATTTATAAGCTTCAGTTCCTTAAGGTTCTCAACTTATTCATGGAGTGGAGTAGCGTCCAAGTCTTGTCGCTATATTCTCGATTACAGAATGTTGTTGCGATAATTTCGACAACAATCTTTGACATTGTCAGCTTTAGACTTCTTCTTTAATACATCATTTCAATGTAATTTGACCAAGTCCCCAACGTCTTCTCCTTAAATCAAGCTACCAACTTTTCCTTTTTATATGCACGCATACCTATAGCACAATTGAAGAAAGCAAAACCTAGAAATATAAGCAAGTCATTATTAACGAAGAAAATTAATAGAGTTTCCAACTATATCAGTATAAAAAAAATGTCTTGTATGAAAAAATGAAAATAGAAAAATAATCTAAAAGTTAAAGCTCGGGCCCCTCTTGTTATTACTTGTTCAGCCCTATTTTTAATATTGTGCCATTTCTACTTTTCAACTATATATTATAGTAGCTTATTTGATATATATTAGGTAATCTCTATGTTTACGCATGAAAATAATAAGTACATTGAACGCATATTTTCAATACAGGAATATCAGGTTATCTCTATGTTTGCATGAGGAATAGAGAGAAATAAAAATAAAAAAAAGTCTTTTAATAACCGAAGCTGCGATGAAAAATAGTAACTAAAAATACAACTATTTCTTTTTGTTTTTGAAAAAATTCATTATAAAAAAAACGGAATATCCTGTCATAATAAAAGTGTACATGAAGATACAATATTCAAGGTTCGAATTTTGAATAATCCGTTGGTGTGAAAGATGATAAATGTGTATCTCCTAGTTTATTCTACTTATATTAATATAGTTATTTAGTAGTGTGTGGTATTTCTTCTGTTGTCGAGTCATTATATTTCAGTGATTTGGATTATTGTTAAGCAGATATTAGGCCTATATACCTCTTTGTAAGAGTTATTGATTGATATATCATTATTTGGTTAGGTCGTCACTAATATATTATTCATTTTATAAACCCTAGATAGGGTTTGTTTCGGTCATGTGATTAGAGCTTTTCACCATATAACTTATCGTAAATTAGCGATTCGATCATCGACCTTCATCGTTTCATGGTGCTTCTACTTGCAGCCTAATCCAATGTGAATATTTTTCTTCTACTGAATACATGCAAACGCAGAGGCAAATATATATATATATATTGATGAGTTAGTACTGTGCATGGAATTGCAGATGCACGTGTACGTAATGTGTGTGGTGTATGCATGAGGTGCGTGGATAACATATATTCACTCAACGTAGCATTTATACAAGGACATAATCTTATCAATGCAATCAATTAGTTTTGACGTTTAGATGATGTCGAGTAGTTAATTTAGGGTGATAGACAGGGGCAGACGGAGGTGTGGGCAAGGGAAGTCAATTGCCCACCCTTCATTTTTCACATGAAAAATTTATTATACCCTTAGTAATTTTATAATATTATAAAATATTAATTATTACTAAAATAATAGTTTTTTCTTCAATTCCCAAATTTATTCAGTCATGTTCATGAATCCATTATGTAGACCCCGCTTTTGTCACTTCTAATGATCTTTCTTAAACTTCCGAATTAAATTTTATGTTTGTTATGCAATTCTCAAAAATCTTCCAACACTCTTCTTCTAATCAAAATCGACGCTGACGGCAATAGGGGTGAGCAAAAAATGGTAAAAAACCGAAAACCGAACCGAACCGAGCCGAACCGATAATTTCGGTTCGGTTTTTTTCTTTTCGGTTCGGTTTCGGTTTTGATTTTATAAAATTTTGATTTTTCGGTTCGGTTTCGGTTTTGACATCAAAAAAACCGAAATACCGAAAACCGAACCGAAACATATTATTTAATAATTAATTATTTATTATTACTTATTAAATAATTATTTAATCAATATTACTTATTAAATATATAAATAGATATTTAATATTACTTATTAAATAATTATTTAATTAATATTACTTATTAAATATATAAATATATATTAAATATTACTTATTAAATATGTTTTTAATAATTATTTATTAAATATTTTCCAGTTTCGGTTTTTCGGTTTTTAACCGAAACCGAATCGAAAATTTCGGTTCGGGTTTTTTTCGGTTCAAGGTTATTTCGGTTCGGTTTTGGTTTTATATTTTTCGGTTCGGTTTTTATTCGGTTTTCATTATTTTTTCGGTTCGGTGAACCATGCTCACCCCTAGACGGCAACCAGATTAACCAATTTAAAGACACAAGTTTGGAAAAATTATTAAAAAAAGAGAAAAAAAATAAGATGTAGTTTGATGATACTTTTGTTGTTTGATTTGATTTAAGATTCAATTTGATTATTGTTTGTGGTGTGCATCATTCGATCAACTAAATGAACGAATGATAATTTAGTAGTCTATATTGAAAAGAATATATTTAGTTGTGTTCTTAAATCCTAATGATGCTATTATGCATAATTTTCCGAATATGACAATGATCGAAGCGAACTATAAATTAGATCTTTCTTAATTATTTGTATAATATACTTTGCTATATCATTTTGCATTTTATAATTTTTGTCTCCCCTTAGTTTAAATCTTGCGTCCGCCAGTGATAGATAGTGTTTGTGCCCATTTAAAACAATGTGATGCATCGTTGTCGGTCAGGTTAAAAAGAGGCTGCACATGTTTGACACCTTATTGTGATTGTTACATCACATGTAGCCTCTTTTAAGATTGATAGTTACCTATCATGTTTAGTCAAATGCCATGCATTTAACACACTTTCACCTTCCCCATTCTCATTTTTTATCTTTATTATATATACCTCTAGTGACTAGTCGGTTGCTATATTTTTGTCTGAACTGTTTCTTGTCGGACGCAGAAAAAATCATTTAGTAGATGATGGATTTTATAAATTTCGAATTCAAGATTTTTCTTGGGTTTAGTGATTAGGAGTTTTTGCATATCAAATTGCACAAGATTTACTATACAGAGATAATGTACATATCGCGAACACATAAAAAAAAATAGAGGCAAAACATAAACCAGTCAAAAGGATAGTGAAAGACGAATAACAAATTTAGTAATATGTATATTCTAGTTATGTACCGCTTGTATCATTCATTTTCAGGTATGAATGAAATTCTCAAGTTCATAAATCATTCATATATGAGGTATGAATAGTATAAATGATATGATTCATAATCAAATAAATAAAATTTAAATATATTACCTTTCATTATATTTTTTGCTAGTTTTTGTTTTGCCTCAACAAGTCATGAGATTTGGCTTGGTGATAGGTTATTAGTCATTTGCACAAATTTTACTTTATATATGCATTCTCTACTCTCCCTATGCAATTGTTACTCAATTTGTTATTTTTGTGCATTCATGAAATTATTACTCAATTCGATTTTCATTTTTAGTAAGTTAAATCATTCATTCAACATAATAATAATAATAAATTAAGTATGAGTCAAATTTCTCTCACTATACAATAAAAGCTAAATGAAATCAAACTAATTTTTTAAGAGCCATATATATCTGATTCCCTTTGCATGCCTCCTAACATGTTTTCATTGTTGAATGTTCGTCAAGAGGATTGAAAGGGCTTGATATGGGGGATATATATCTTGCATATTGTGATCTTGTTATTGATAGGTTTAGGTTTTTTATTCTTCTATTATTTATTTGGGTAACAATTAAATGATTTCTTATATTAAGAATTGAATAGTAGCTAAAAAATGTTGGTGGGAACCCAATGCAATGCAATGCATGCCCCCACTTCTTCCTTCTTATTAGTTAGATCTCCCAATGAGTGCATATTATTGGGTTATGAAGCTTCATAAGTATCTATGATAAGTGATGTACATTAAGCCACGATTTGTGTCATTCTATGGTACCGCCATCTTTGAACATACAAAATTAAGTATTGTAAAGAATGAGTTTTCGCTTAATTTTATCATGAATAGTGATATACTACCTCATTTTATATGAATAATTGAATTGTTTTCAATTTAATTCATATTTGATGACATATTTTTTTTTACTCATTTTAGGAAAATTTCATGCTCTAATATAAAATTATAAAATGTCAAAATGCACACGAATAATATCTAATTATGAGGACACTTGACTACGTGAGCAATACCGTAATTAATAGTTATATAGTGACAATAACTATTAATAACGTTAAAATTTGCTACTATTACACAATTAATAATTTAATACTCATGTGTCATGTGTGTAGTAAACAAGAATAACATTATTACTCCCCTAAATGAGTTTTTTAAGAAGTGGAGATGATTCCATTGATGGTCGACTAAAGATTCAGCCATGCAAAATGGTTGATGAATAAAAGGAAAGGAGTGAGATATATTAATCATATACAGGACAATAAATCATTGTTAATGAAATTGAAGCAATAATTCCATGTGACATGAAATTAATATCAATCAAAGGACCACAAAATGAAATGGAAAGGAAAATAATAATTTTATCATTTTGCAGAGTGTGGGACCCACACCCCAGACCATCATAACTCTGCTGCTTTATCTGCTTCCCATGCATCAGCTTTCTTAATTAACCTCCTCCAATTAATTACAATTCTTCCTTATAAACTAGTGTGCCTTTCTTTCACACGTGACCACTCCTACGCGTCCCATATATACATACATACATATATATATGTGTGTGTATATATATATATTGATCGTGCATGATGGAATATTGAAATGCATAGTGAAATTTATAATATTTCGTTCTATTACATATATAGGGGACTAAACTCGACGACCTGTGTAACATGAACGTACACTTTTTTATGCTGCAAGTACACTACACTGTATTTTTCAAGGAGTATATATTTTTTAATGGGGCCAGATGGGAATAAACTTGATTAATTGGTGTGTTTTTGCAGATATTTTTGGAATAAATTCGAGTGGAGTGTAGATTATACCATCTCATATAGCTTGAGTGTTTTTATGGATTTCTTCTTCATACACGACACAAGATTCCCAATTGTGGAAAGAAAAGAAAAGGATAATTGTAGCCATATATATCTTTAAGAATTCATCTTTTGGACTTGAGTTTTATTTTGTTCATAGTATATGACGACGACTATATATAGTTTCCTCCTTCGAAGATGAGAACATTAATCATCATATATACCAATCCGATCATATATAGGAAAAGCTAATTAAAACTATACAAAATAAATCCAAAATTAACTGCAAATTAAATTACTTTGTTCTAGAATATATAATTAATGTTTGATTCATCTCCACTTCAAAATTATACCTAGCTAGAGATTAATACATGCAAATTAATTAATTAGATGGGGGCATATGGTCGGTGAGCTCACCCAAATTTTATCCTTTATTTAAACTCCATCGAATTAAAACTCGATGAATTTCCTAATCAACTCAGATTTTTATTTACTTTTTGAAAATCCGATAGCTTTGACCTCGCTAATCCTAATAGAATTAAATAATTTGATCAAATTTATAAAAATAATTATTTCATCAATTCCAAAATATCCTCCTCCACTCATCTCTCCAGTCTCCACCACTCCAAATAAAATTTATAAGAAACAGAAAAAAAAAGAAAAAAAAAAGAAAGGACATAAAACATGTAGGAGAAAAAGAAGAAGAAAATGAAAGTAAAGATCCATAAATCTATTACCTGTAAATAGCGAATTGAGACAAATATTGGGCCCTAAAGGACCCAATGGGCCTTGAAATATGGCCGACAAGTGAAGACAGCTAGGAATTGAGAGGGCCCAATAATGGTCGTGGTCAAATTAAGCCACGTCTTAGAAGAATCCTTCACCCCCGGGGGGCCACACGTGCTGGTTTCCACTGTCTTGTCAAGGCCACACACGTGTGAAATGACTCCTTGTCCCTTGTTTGGGACACCTTTATTTCATTTTTCAAATTGTGATTACGCAAAGTTGTTCGTCAAATAGTAACCTTACTTATTATTGAATATGCTTCGAACAAGAATGTTTGACTCTAAACCCTTTTTTTGGGGGACTTGTTCAATGTATTCACAAGATATTGTTTTTAAAACATGCATTTGGGATCTGTGGTGCACGTCCAGAAACTTGGAAAATACTAATTTAATGCTACTTTCCTTCTGATAATAATAACTGACTTGTATATTTTTTTGGAAAAATCTATTAATAAGGATTCATTTTTTTAAGTAAAAACTAATACAACAATTTTCGTAAAATACATAATTATTGAATGTTTTTTAGTTTTTGTATTAAAAATAAATTACTCATTATTAGTAGAACAGATCAAATATATTAATAATGTATTTATTTGATCTACAAAATATTTTCACACGACCGAGATTTTATTTAGGCCTCCCTCCCACAATATCAAAGAAGATTATTCAGTAACAAAAGTAAAGTATGTGTGTTAATTTCGAGATTGATCATGAAATCCAATCCTGATTCCCATATTTTATGGACCTAGTCAAAATTTAAAAAAGAATACCCTTAAAAAAAGTTTGAATATATATATTTTTTCTCTACAATTAAATAAATATTTTATGAATACTTTACTATGTGTGTGGGAATGGGTAAATGTACCCATTTTAAAAATATGAATGTAAAAATTACTCAAAATATTAACATGTACGTAGAAAATACTTATTTTATTTAAAAAATATAAAATAGTACCAAAAAACCGTACACACTCTTACATATTTCTTACACAATAATTTTAAAGTGAAGTAATAATTGAATAATTGATTATTTGGTTTTTGGACTATTATGTTTCTAAGAAGGATATCATACGGTTGGTTGGACACATTTACTATCCACACAACATATATTATAGAAAATCCTCCAAAGCCCAAAAATATTCAAACCATTCTATAGATTTATATCCAATCTGACTTCAAAGAGACTGATATTGGAGATAAAAAGCAAGTATTTGCATTCTATTCTTAAAATAAACAAATCTACGGTTGGACCGCTGGTATATGTATGTTAGACCGCTAGGTCCACTTACCAGCGGTCCAACCGTTATGTTGTTGAAGATGATATTTGTTAATGTTTGAGTGTATAGTGTTAGGTAAATTTAAGATTATTTAAGTTTTTACACGAAAATGTTATTTATATATTTGTATTAATTACATGTTTATTCAATTTAACATGAAGTGATGATTTATACGTGTCAAATTACATATTAGAACCATATATATATATATGTATATATATATATATGGACCGCTGGAAAAATATGTATAAACCGTCCACGTGCATAGCGAGCGGCTCATACACCTTCTTCCAGCGATTTGCACATTTTATGTTTTATATGATTTTTGTAATGCAATATATATATATATATATATATATAGGGAGTGGTTCTAATAAAAAGGGACATTAAAGTATAAAATAGGAAATGATATGGGCCATTAGATCAACACCATCCGACGGCCATAATTAAAACAAAAATCGCGCCATTATATATACATAAGGTTATTTTCGTAAAATTTGAAGTGGGCGGTTATGCGCTCAAAAAACAATGCATTTCATAGTTAAATACAATGCATTTCATAGTTAAATGCAATGCATGACTCAAATTACATTTTCACAATGCATTTCATAGTTAAAAGCAATGCATTTTTCGGTCAAGATCTCAACCGTCCGATCATGAAAATCTAAGGCCCAGATCATTTCCTATTTTATACCTTAATGTTCCTTTTTATTTGAACTCCATCCTATATATATATATATATATATATTTAATATTTGTAAAAAAATTTCTTTTGTCGTAATTTTAGCTAATATCCGAATAAACTTATGTATAATTTGTAATTTTTATTTGTAGATGATGGATTGCCAAATTGTAAACGTGAAATTCGGAGGTTATTGGGTTGATTGTAGCTACATTAATGGACAAGAGCATATTGCATCGCTTCGAGAAATGACATTTCGATATACAATCTTAGATATTGTATTAACAACATGTTGATGTCGTCGGGTACAAAGTATGAAATTTATTACTTGTCGGCATCGCGAAGTGGACAAATGATAAAATATTGTTTGACAAGTGATGCAGAATTGGTTGTTTTATGCATGAATGTTGCAAGTCCTATGGTATATGTTAGTTATATCAACCAATATTTGTTTGATATGAGTGGACCGTCACAAATCTCAAACTTGAATGATGAACTAGAAAATATTAGAAGGATTGTAGCTTCGTCGGATTGGGTTGATGATTTTTACCCTAGAGACATGAACTTCGGTTCAACGAGCAGAATAAATGATATTCCAGACTTGAATGATGCATATGGATATGGACAGGGACAGAGTTAAGGTCAGGGTGAAAATCAGTATCAGGGTCGGGGACAAGAACAGGAAGAGGAACACAGACAGGGACAAAGAAATGTTGATTGTTATGTCAATGAAGAGGATGATGACGACAATGATTATGTTCCATCATCAAAGAGCTCTGAATCCGATGATCAAGCTGAATTTAACTTTAACATATCTGTTTTTGCCGAATTTTCTGCATGGATCCACGAGGAAGGAGGTATGCGATATTTATTAGAACTTATGTATCCTAGTGCGGGTGATAATGATGAAATCCGAACCCCAGAAGCATACTTAAGCAATTGGTTAATTCCAATGGTCCCTCTTGATGCTACAGCTTCAGATGTGTTTTGTGAAGAAAATCTAATATGAGAAAACTTGGCTGAAGGATCTATTTTTTATTATAAGGAGCAGTTTTGCATCACAGTTGGTTTGTGGAATCTCGAACAAAAAGTAGAATATTGGGTGACTAGATTAGACACAACCCGATTGTATTAGCGATGCAAGTTAAACAGCGATTGTTCATTCAAGTTGCGTGCTTGTTCTCATGGTGGACCGTGACTTGTAATGATATTTTGTGGCGAGCACACGTGCGGGGATGGTATCACAAATATTGGACCGAAAAAGGTCCACAAAAAAGTGATCGGTGCATATTTTGCAAAGAAAATGAGAAACACAAATGAAATCATAAAGCCCAAAGTTATTCAGAACTAGTTGATGACTATGTTTGGTATGTAAGTCACTTACGGTGTGGCGCTTAGAGGTAGAAATCATGTTGTTGAGATGATATATGGTAAATATCATGAATCATTTCAACTACTGACTGGTTATTTGCATATATTAGAGATGACAAACCCGGGCGCGATCACAGATATCGACATTGGTGCAGACAACAGGTTCCGTCTTATATTTGTGGCTCTTGGTGCATGTAGATCAGTATTTGGCTTGTGCATAAGGACGGTAATAGTAGTCGACGATACTCACTTGAAAGGAAAGAATAATGACATAATATTTATTGCAGTAACAAATGATGCAAATGAGCAAGTGTATCTGTTGATGTATGGAATCGGCCCAATTGAAAATCATGAGTCTTGGGTCTGGTTTATGACAAGGTTACGAAGAGCATACGGGAGTACGTCTCAAACATTGATTGTATCTGATCAACATGTATCAATTGAGCATGCGAGAGTTGTATTTCCTGAAGCAACTCATGGTCTTTGTTACTACCATCTTAGTAACAATTTAAAAAGATTTGGTAAAACTACACTCGGGTTGTTTCAAAAGGCTACATACACATATAAGCAATCAGAATTTCAGAAAAGAATGAACATGATTCAAGTTGGCAAGGTGAAAGCCTATAATCACTTAATGAATATTAGATCTGCCAAGTGGGCTCGGTCAATGTGTCATGTTCGAAGGTTTAGCTTCTTAACATCCAATGTAGTTGAGAGCTTTAATCGTATACTTTTATGGGTTCGTCGTCTACCTATTTGTGCATGCATCGAGTCAGTAAGACTGATTTGTGAGGATTGGTTTAGCAAACGACTTATAGCTGCTAATAGGGAAAAACATCCACTTCCAGAAGAGGTAAGACGCAAGTTGATGGTCCAAATCGAGAGATCTCATACATACAAAGCACTTCCACTAGGTGATGATCGATACAAAATTGAAACAAACAATCGATCATTGTTGGCAGATCTTGGAGCGTAGACATGTGAATGCAGGGAATTTCAATACGACGGAATCTCGTGTTCTCATGCTTGCATACGAGCCTCTAGCTCTTTCTACCTCTCAACTGAACATGCCTCTAAAGCACTCATATCTGCATGGATGACACTGATCACACGGTCTATCCTACCACCGCTGCTGCTAGAAGATGAATCAGGCATAGGTACCCTAGCACGTTTCCCCAGATCTTGCCGCCGTCTTGGAGGACGCTTTGACTAACCGCCATGATCAGATGGTTGAGGCTCATCAACAGGTGGTGGGTCTACATTCCTAGTAGATTGCCGACCACTAACTGGCTCAACATGTGTCACTCTCGGTCTCATAGCACGCTGCTCGGCTATCATTCATCTCCTTGTAATTGGATTTGACAGGGGCATGTACCTCACAGCCAGAGGACTGTCGCACCATAACGACTGGTGATATGGCCTACTCTGTTCCACTTCGTTTGCTATCAGATTTGAAATATTATAAGTCTGCAAAATTAAGACATATAATATTACAATCATATCACAATCATAAAAATTAATTTAATAAGAATTAATAATGACCATAAAACTTACATCGGTGTCAAAGCAATCATATAGATGCTCCACTGATGTCACATCGAGATTCTTCCGAAAGTTCCATCTCAAACATCGGGGATATGCTAAGTTAGTCTCCCCCTGCCTACCAGCCATCGCCTCGAATCCCGAAATAACCTCCAGTCCCCACACCATCAATGCACAAGCAGGACTATAGAAATGATATTTCACACAGTCCGAAATTTTCCTAATATAATTCCTAAGAATTTTATAAGAGTACGCACCCTAGGGAAAACTATAAAATGTGTTTAAGTCCTCGACTAAGGCCCATAACCATGAGAATACATTTTTTTGTGAATCATGGCCAAATACAAATACATAAGCCATGAGGACGTCAATACAAAAGTAAATATCTCCCTCCGGATTATCTATATTGTTTCGGGGATTACAGCAAATCAGTAGACAACTTACTGGGATCGTACAGGGAAGTACTGTCAAAATTTGAAAAACCAAAATTCAAACCAATGATCAAGGCATGATCCTCAATCGTATACTCTATATCCACCACCCCCTCCCCCCCTCCGGGCCGCCCCCCCCCCCCTCGCGCGCATATGCGAAATCATATCTCACGCCTCGTGTGGATAGATCTACACATAATACTATGCAAACCCTGACTAGCAAGGTGGCCCGGACTCCACCCAATAAAATGTCCAAATGGCCCTTGCATGAATCGTTGTATAAGAGGCATCCCACCCACATCCAATAATCTACTCATAATTTCTTCTATAATTCTTACTTTATAATATGTATTTGGTTTACATTTACGGTTAATGGAGTTTGGTCTACGATACCAAGGATGAGGAGACACCTACAACATTTAATCAATTATTATAATTACTTCATGTACATCAATATATTAATACCGAATTAAAAAAAAATCATAAATTCATATATAAGTTATGTAAATGTAACAATTTTACACATATTATACTCAATTGTACTAAAATTGACAACATACATCATGGACCGCTGGTAACTTCCCCTCAAACCGCTAGCAGAACAGGTATAGACCGCTCAGCATGACTCGAGCGGTCTCCAGCGGTCTATGCTAGTATGTCAGCGGTTTGGGCACAAATATGTTAAGAAGATGAAGATAAACCTGAATATGGGGCAGAATATCTTCTTCAAACTCTCCCATATCTTTTTTCTAACGAGCTCCGACGCAAATACTCCTTTTCTCGATTTAATCTACGTCCAGGCAATCCTCCAAGCTTCCAGCAGTACCCTGGGTGGCGGCGGCAGGGGTTCCAGCAATGGAGGTCTGCGGCGGTCTGAGTTTGTCCGAGAGAGAAAAGAGAACAATCTGAGGTTTGTGGCTAAGGGGAGGAACGGTTTGTGTCTAAGGAGAAGGACAGTTCACCCATTTTTTAGAGAATATGTTTTCCTAATTCAAATATTTAATTTATTATCTATCAACTTCCTTTTACTTTACAATAAAGTTTACTTTTACAGGTACTTTTTCAAGTGTTTTGGAATTTCAATGCAAAATGTGTATTTTCTATATGTGCATTGAAATTTTGGGTATTTTTACATGTAATTGTTCAAAGTATGTATAATAATTTTTCACCCCTTTACTATAGGAGTACAATGAAAGTAATATATATATATAGGAGATGGTTCAAATGAGATGTGATCCTAGTGTGAGAACTAGGAACTAATCTCAACCACTCATTTTTTAAAGATCCATGATTATGATTAATTATCTAAATGATTATTTAAGGTAAAACTTGTTTAATTGTTCTTACTGCATATATATATTCCTATAATTAAGGTAATTCATGTATTCATACAACAATCAAATTATTTGTTAAATTATTATTATTTTTAATTAATTCCAAGTTGTTAAATTTATATATTTTATAATATACGTTTAACTCTGGTTATGGATTTTGTTATTTATTAATAATACAATTAGTGTGGTTGATATAATACAAATTTGTAGCTTAATTTTACGAAAATTGTGTTTCTATAATTATATAGTTATGCATTTTAATTTATTATGTGATGTTTTTTTCTACCTTGCTTTATAAAAACTATTATTGTATAATGTATAATTTTTCTTTTTTATTAATGTATTCATGTTTTTTTATTAATGTATTCATGTCTTTTTATTTATTCAATTTAATTTTAGTATGTCTATAAAATATAGAAATATTAATTATATATTTATTTATTTTGTCAATATAACATATGTTTATTTATTTATTTATCTCAATATGATCTTATAAACTTGTTTTTCAATAATATTGTCATGTATGTATATACTTTTTTATTAATACAGTCATGCTTATTTATTCATGTAATAATGCTTTTTTTTAAATTTAAACTAATAGATAGAGTAATTAAGAATAAATATGAATTAGGAAAAAAAGTAAACATACGATTTCGGATATGAAAATTATTGAATAATATAATAAATGAAATACAATTACTTCCATAATTGTATGAATTAAAAATAAGATTCAACATTTGTTCTAAAAATTGATTGTAACGTTTAATATTTATATATAAGGTTAGATCTTAACCACTAATTTTAATTAAACTAATGGATAAGATGAATTCCTACTTTTCACATAAGAAGTAGTTCTCATAATATCCCATATATTAGAGAAATCAAATAAAATTAGTTTTGTGTGTGTGTATATATATATATAATTGGAATTGGATTATTAACTAATGTGACATAATGTAGAATTACGAACTAATATGAATTATCCATCCTTATATGTATATGTTCATGTACAATGACACCTGTTTCTGCAGTCCACGCTAGAGATTGTTGAAATTATGTGAACAAGTAAATCTACATACGAGATTCATAATAAAGTCTACATGCATATATTACGTTTAAAGAAATTTCTTATACTCATAAATATATATAATAATTCAAACACGTAAAAGGGCATAATTTTCAATTCTCTAATTTCTCCCAATTTATAATGAGATAGAAATATTATTCCCATTATGCTATATTTCAAATATTGTTGAGTAGCGTTCTCAGGGGGAAATATTATTCTTTTTAAAGAAAGGAAGTCAACTATAATCTTAATTGTCATGGATAAGAAGGAAAAAAAAAAGAAGAAACTATTTTTTGCTCATATTTAATGAGTATAACCGGAAAACTTCATTGTTGTACAACTCTTTACCTTACCCAAACCCCAGTCCCAACACATACGTGCTCACACAAAGGTATGATATATTGATCTATATGTGAGTATGTGAGAACTAATCTATGATAATGTAAACATTAGTTTTTATATACAATTATGTTTTTCAATATATACACTTATGTTTTTCTTTTACATATGTTTTTACATATCACAATCACGTTTAATTATATTAAATACTCGCTCCGTCTCATTCAAGATGACCCCGTTTGATCAAAAATGTGAGTGTTTTATTAACTTTTGGGGCCAACTTGAATGGGACAGAGGGAAACTCTCATGCGGTGACGATACTGTAGGGGAGGTCCTGCGGAAAAATAGCTCGACGTCAGGATAATAAAAAGGATCGAGTTCAGACTTTATTCGTAACTTGCTGCCCTTCCGACCATTTACCAAATCAATATTTTCACTGCCCTTTGTATAGGTTGGGTTGCTGGATATGAGATCCTAAGGGCTTAGAAGATTCATCATAATAATCTTCATACGTCCTTTCGAAAGTGCAATTGTTTTGAACATTAATTTATATATGATCTATAGTTTTTATAAATTAAACCAACATTTAATATATAAAAACCATGAGTATGATATACAAATTAAAAAAATTAATTTCTTACAAGTTAATTAAAAATACATGTTAACAGTTAAATCATTTAAATTAATGAAATGTATTAAAATATAATTTTCGTATATATCTTATTTAAAATATTTATGTTTTAAAATAGGAAATTTGTTGTTTTTCTTTCTGACTAGAACTTATTCTTCAATTATATCAATTGATGAAAAAATATAAATAATTTATATTTATTTTTAGTTAAGACTAGAATATCTATTTTTAGTATAATCATTATATATATATATATCTATATATATATAATGAAAATAGATCTTCTTGTCTTAACTAAAAATAAATTTGAAAAATTCATATTTTTCATCCAATAAATATAATTAAACTATACCCTAATTAATAAACACTAATCAGAAATATAACAAATTTCCTATTTTTTGAGATAAAATATTTTAAATAACATATATATTAAAATTATCTTTTAATCGGTACCAGTTAATTTATACAAAACCATTTTTATTTGATATATTTCCCCACTCTCTACGTATATATAAATAAAAGCTAAATTTATTGAAGCCTCATTTGAAAATGAAAGAAAAGCAGGACACGACTCATCCAATATGTTGATGGTTGACCAATTGACAGTAGGGGGAAACAGTTCATAGTTCTTTTAATAAATTAATTAGAGAGTGCATGCATGATTTAATTGAAAATTTTAAATAATACATATATTTATATGTATTCTAAAGAGGAACATAAAGATTGTTTATCCAAATCTATGACGGGGTTCAGCTACAGCAAAATGTGACAAAACCACGTGATCTCTTTTGGCAATTTTACCCGGGAATTTGGTGGATATGTTTCTTGCTTCACCATATTAAAAGAAATTGTTAATTTTTTGTTACAAAAGAAAAATAAAGCAAATATATTTGCAATTATCTTTTCAAATAAGAGAGTGACGTTGCTTTTGAAAGACAGATATAAATGTATACCCACTTTAAGTAACTATTTTCTTGGAAGATTAACAAAAGCAGTGGTGCTAATTGTTTTAGAGTTATTACATTCAGATTACGGATAAGATCTGCACAATATAGACAAAATTCTCCAGCTTTACTTAAATATCATAGAGATAAAATTAAAGATACGGTGCTTACTATCCAAAATTTATAAACAATATTCATAGATAAATGTATGAATATGGTGTGTAGGGATCTCAACAGGGTCAGTTCCTTCGGTTACGAGCTAACCCACTCAAATTATCGGTTTATTCGATTTGAGTTTCATCGGGTTGAAATTTTTTCGAGTTGAAAACTTACAATCCTAATTCGAAAATTTCAACTCTAACCCTAAACTTTCGATTTTCGAACTAGCCTACCAGACCAGTCAGAATAGAATATTTACGAAAATGTTTAATATATATGTATATTTTTTATAATTCAATATTTAAAATATACATACATGTGAAAAGTACAACAAACATATAGTTAAATATTAAATTTAAATATGAATAAATTTAAAGAAAAAAAAGATGATATTGTAACAAAATTGTATCATAATAATTGTTTGAAGTGATTGATTAATTGATGAGTACTATGATAAATATATTTTTATACTAGAAAATTAAATATATTATGTAAATAATTATTATTTTATTTTTTTCATTCGGTTAATCTGGTCAATTCAATCGATTTTTGGGATAACTCTATCAGGTTCGGGTTATTTTCGGTTCTACCCATTCGAGTTAAAAAATATTTCGGATCATAAATTTTCAACCCTAATCCTCTTCAATTTCGAGTTGGTGTTCGGACTAACCCGTACTTTCAGACCAAATTAACATCTCTAAGTATGTATATATAAATTTATTAAATTATCTACATTTTGTTTCATTAAAAATATTTTTTTAATAGGAGCAACGATTTTGCGTATGCTATTAACACTTTATATTGAATAGAGTTTGTTTACATATATGACATACATTTTTTTGTTGGATCGAAAATCAATTCACAACAAATAAATAGAAAAGAATATAAAGATTTCAAGAGATTTAGAGTTTATATTTTAAGTGTCGATTCTTAGATTGTAAGTAGTCTTCTTCGAGGTCTGATAGGTCAGAGCTCCTACAAAACAAGCCCGGAGAAAAAGTAGGGATTCTCTGAAAAGAGACTCCGACGCTCAAGTCAACTCAAAGTAGACTAAGTATAGAATGCAGTAATGCGTGCAAAATGTAAGTATGAGATAGAATGTAGCTAACCTTATAAATAAAAATAGATGAGGTATATATAGTTTAGTAGATAGAGAGTATAAGAGTAATAACACAGAGCCAACAACATAGGTGGCCATAGTACGCTTCTCGAATCCTCTCCAATAAGGCAGAGCTACGTCAGCAGTGATCCTCCTAAATTGTTAGAAAATATCCACGTGGAATGTAATTATTCTGGAGATGTGTCAGATATGTCCTAACATGGTCAGGACCTTAATCACGCAATGTACGTGACTAGCAGATCCATAATAAGACAAAATTGTCTTATTGGGCCAAGGCCCAATACGCAGGCAGGCCCACATAGACTACTCATGCCCTGATTGAGTAGAGCCATCGAGTTCTGCGTGTGTCCTCGTAAGTTCACCTTTGAAGCGGATCTGTAAGTCAAACACGTGATTAATACTCCCTCTGTTCCACTTAAGATGGCCCATTTCTTTTGGGCACGCAAACCAATAAAATCTCATTCTTTTTACTTACACAATACATATCTCTCCTAAAAAAATTTCTATAAAATGAAAGAGTCATCTTATTGGGACGGACGGAAATGACAAAATGAGTCATCTTGAATGGGACGGAGGGAGTATAACACATAAGATATAAAGATAACAGATTCGTCCAATTTTATGTACTCTTCAATTTTTAATATAAATAACTTATATCTGCTGATAATACATCATATCATTTTCCTTTTTTTTTGTTGCATCGAATTATCTATTTGTTGGGAAATATTTATAAGTGTTTTGATTCAGATTCCAATACCTCCCCTGAAAAGATGTTATAAGACCAGTACTGAATCTTAGTGTTTTGTCTAAGAACTCATTTGTTAGGGAGTTCTAATTTTTTCAGGTACACTGAAGGACATCTCCACTGAAGATTCAAGTTATCTCAAAACTGAAGGACTTTCTCCACTGAAGTCTGTCCTGAAGTTTTGAAGTTGAAGTTAGAAGCTAAGTCCATGCCAAACTGAAGTCCAGTACTGAAAGTCCATACTGATGTTCTAAACTGAAGTTCAGTACTGATTGCCCACACTGAAGTCCTGTACTGAAGACCTATACTGAAGTTCTCTACTGAGTGATAGCCTAGTCCGTAGGCATTTCCTTTTATGGCAAAAATCTCAGTAGGTGAAATACAATCTTT
>JAPKLX010000184.1:32044-137844 GCA_026898415.1 Leonotis leonurus
TCCGCACACTTAAGATATTAGTCCATCAGTCAAACACTCAGTGTAGATTGAATGATTCCTATGTAAAAGTTCATCTTTCTCGCTGAAACACCTCCCTTCAGTTCAGGAGACACAAAAAGTTCTTTAAACTTGAAAATTTTGACTGGTGTTTTTCCCCCCCCCCCCCCCCCATACACTCAGTTCACTCGTTTCGGGACCAACACTATTTGACCATCGACAGGATAGAGCAAATTCCTAATCAGAGGTCACTGAGTTCAAATTCTGCCAAAAATATGTCCTATAGATTTGAATTTGATTATATTATGTGGGATACAAAAGTGTGCTGCAATGAGTTAGTTACAAAACTTCTACTAACTTTATTTTAGAAATTAATTAATTGTTACACGGCTACACCCATAACAAAACCTTCTAGTGGTTCTCAAAAATTATAAATAAATAAAGGATTAATACACGTAATTTGTACTCCTTTTCGCTAAATTTGACTTATTTTTATTTTTGTATCGTCCCACAAAAATTAGTTTGTTTTTATAAATAGAAAAAAGTAACTATTTAAAAGTTATGAAAACAATTACCTTTTATTTTTTACATGCTTCTTTAATTTATATACTTAAAAAAACAAGTAGACTTTATGGGAGATGAAGTATTATCAAAATAAAATTTTGACAAAAAGATAATGTCACAAAATTTAGTTAATTTTCAGGATAATTGATTCAGTACATTTCTAAGTTAATATAAAAAAATCAGATTTTAATACTCTTCCGGTCTACGAAAATGATTTTCATTTTTTAATTTTAGGATGTTCACGAAAGTGATTTATATTTGAAATTTTCCACCACACTTACTACACACAACTCAATTTAAAATAATATATTAAGTAAGATTGTACATACAACTCAATAAAATAATATATTAGGTGAGATTGTACGTATGTAATTATTGAAATTTAAATTTCAATAACTACACATAATTAAATTAAAAACAAGATATGAAATGAAATTCAAATTCATTCATTCACTAAGCATCACCAAAATTAAATATATTATTAAAATATGTGTCTACTCAGAAAGTAAACTATTTTGATGAATAAAATATTTAAGAAAGCTATATGTACATATATTATATACATTGTTTAACAAAACAACACAAACATATTCACTATATTCTTTTTTTATATATAAAATAGATTATATTAAAATTAAATTATATGGCGCAATGGACTAGAACCCGAGACCATAAACATATTCACTATATTCTTTTTTTAATAGATTACATTAATATTAAATTATATGGTCGCTAAGAACTCGAACCCGAGACTTATTGCCTTCGGCATTAACCTCACTACTAGCCAACACATGCACACATATTCACTATATTCTCACAAGTTCGCAACGTCCTAATTTTAGTTTAAACAATAACAAGGCTCATTTTGTAAACGTTTGATATTAATTTAAGGGGCTAAATTATATATTTTAATAAATAAAAGATGAAAAATATACATTTAAAAGTAAAAGATAAAATATAGTATATGAAGAAATTTATCAAGTACACATAAAAAGGTTCGAATGTTAATGCAATGTTGATATATTTTTATTTTTTTTAATTTTCAAATGGATATGTTTTTTAAAGTGGGTAATTTCATTAATAACTGAAGTCATTAGCAACTATCCAGAGTTCAAAAATATTTTTTATTAAGACGAGAACAATTTGAACTATTAAAAATTATACAAATACATGTAATAAAATTTTAATATTAAATTTTTATTACATCTATTTGTATAATTTTTAATAGTTTTACTGTAAAAAATAAATCAAAATATATTAAAATTGAAATAGAAAAAAAACATAAAATTTGTAGAAAGTTGGTAGCTAGTATACGCAATTAGAGATGAAAAGTCTTGGTCATTCAAAATTATAAATACGAAACTATGAACATAAATTTAACAGAATTCACGTAAGTGTAGTTCTTATTGATAGTAGCTTATTTATTTTTTACTTTCACTTTTAAAAATGCCAATTTGATTATGTTGTAAATAATTAGTTAATAAAGTTGATTAGTAAATAATTATTTGGAGTCGGCATCGCAGTCAACGTCGCTGTTGGGTTGATTGTCTCCCCAAACCAAAACTCACTCTCCCTATCGAGACTTTAAATTTTGATCAATCGCATTCACACCCCTCTTTTTCTCCATTATTGCAGATGAGTCTCTGATCGTAACACTTGTGTGTGACTGTCTGTGTGTCCCAATTCTCACTAAATTCCAGAGCAAAATTATTCTTGACTAAACTACTTCTTTTTCTTCCTTTTTTTCATGCTCTTTTCTTTTTCTATTTGTTAAGAAATGTTTAACATGTTCCTTAACTACTTATGATGCAATATGCAAAAGTCGAATAGTTTGAACTGAAGGGTTCAATACGAACATGCAGTTGTCAGTTTGGAAACTATATAAGAAGACATAGAACTATAGAATTATTACCTGCAGGCTCGATCCAAGATAAAAACTTTGAGTATGGTATTGTTTTTTTGTTCGTGTCAACCAACTTGTTCAAATCTAAACTTTGGATATGAACATGTGTAAGGCTTATACTTATAAAATGGAGATGGTAGCAGTGACTCGTTTTAGTGTTGAGAATTGGTTTGATACTTTAGGATGATATATGATCTTCCTCTTCTTACTTGAGTCCTTTATTACAACACTTTACTTTTGGGATCTCATCATCTATCCTTCAATATAGTCCGCATCTTCAAGTCTTTCAATCTTCATTTCTTGACTTTGAATCTTCAACTCTTCTGTCTTGGATACGAAAGTTCCATCACACATATAATGCATTAAAGCAAGGGCTGAGATTGATTCTTACTAAAAAAAATTTACTCACAAAATGTATTTTAAAATTATTTTTATTCACAAAATAAAAAATAACTTTTGTTTTAAATCCATCCTGACCCTTGGTTTAATGCATTACATTTAGATGGAACTTTACGTCTTGGATATCTCTAAAGTTATAAAATCACTAACATTCAGAGTTTATGAAACATCAAATCTAATCATCTTTTAGAGGGAGAATCTGATATTTGAATTAAAACTTCAATAAGCATGACATATCGAAATATTGTACATGTAGGCAACAATATTTTTTTGTCAAATTAATTTGCTCTCAATACTCATTTGGAGCCTTGGAGGCATAGTCCCAGCTGATCCCACAGACCACTAAAGTCTTTTTCAACGTACTTTGTCTTCACTCACACGCATCTTGAGAAACTTCCTAAAAGGTCACTCATCCAGTTCTTCTCCAAGTCAAGCATGCTTAAATTTAGAATTTTTATGGAAGAGCCACTGGAAAAGAAGATGCACATGTGTTCCGGTTCATTCATATAATTCTCCACCTTAAAGCTGAACCGCTCTTTACCTGTGACTCTACATCTGCGATCACTCTGTATTTCTGCCTCCAACGTTACAAATTCATTGACATAAACGTAGATTTGTTCCTCATTTTACGTTTATATATGTAAGATGTAAAATGACAAAGTAAAAAAAAATTATGCAAAAAATCGTCGTTATCTTTACCAGCTGTATTCAGTTTATTATTAGTGTCATAGTGTGTTATATTGGTTTCTCCCTTTAGTCCATGTCTGCTTTTTTTTTTTCCCCGACAATAAATGTATCACTTTATAGTTATTTAAAATAAATATGAAATATTCATATTGCAGTTGAGCTGAAAATTATGTGAATTTTGATATTGATATGCGGAAAGAGACAAAATATTGCTTACTTTTGTACTTCGTTTTCAAAGTAAGAAGTTGGGATTTTGATATATATCATCATTTATTGTTACCATGTGTTACAAATCCTTTTGGCAACTGACTCGTAAAATTAATAAAATCATTTACATTTGGATTAAAACACATAATATTGTCTCAAAATTTAGTGTGAAAATAATCATGACAAATGATTTATTCGAACTAAAAATCTCAATATTTATATTCCACGGACTAAGATAGAACGCCCAACATTAGCTTTAATATCTTCTTTTTATGATGACAAATTTTCCATAAGAATTTAATTATGTGCTTAATGCATATTTATTTTCCATATCAATTTGTTGGATACTGATTAATTAAAATTGATTAATAGATTATTCAAAATTGAAAAGTGTTTTTTTAAGTACCGATACTGAACTTTTCAATTCAAACAGTTAATCTGATAGGTACCGATTCTTCCCGAGAATATACGAAGAAAGATTTTTTTAAAATTATCATATTATATTTCTTTTTTATAAAATATAAAATACTCCGGAGTATAAATTAAATGAATATAAAATATTTTATTTTAAATAGTTAAAATAATAAATCGGTACCCGACTCGATACAGACTATTAAGGTACCGTTAGTTTTTAATTATTAGAACCAATTACCGATTTATTTACCAAAAAATCATTTACTTGGTAACTGTTCTCTGTCCGCTATAGGGTGTAAACGAGCCGAGTCGAATCAAGTAATACTTGGCTCAACTCGGCTCGGCTCATTTAGAATCTTAGGATTTCGAGCTCGGCTTAAGCTTTTAATATATTGTTCGAGTTCGGGTCGAACTAGACTTGTGGGATGCTTGATAAGCTAGATTGTTTTCGAGCTTGAGCTCGAGCTTGGCTCGTTTGATATTAATATTAATAGTTTTCAAGCTCGAGCTCGAGTTCAGGCTTGGCTTGAGCTAGAATTCGAGCTCGTATAAATTTTTATTTTTTGAAAAATTAATTATTTTAGTTTAATGCTCGAATAAATGCTCAATTAGGTCAGGATATGATGTAATTGAAGTATTCATTTTAACAAAAATAAAGAATTTCTGAAAAAAATAAATAAAACAAACATCGACAGTATATTCATATATTGATAGTTCATATTGAAAACGTAAGATAAAAAAAAAAGAAAAATAAACGCAGGAAACAACAAAATTTATATTTATCACCAACTGAAGAACATGTAACGCAGAGGCAAAAATATATTTAATTAAAACAATGATCGACAGTAAAACTGTTGACTAAATCATGTGGTCGTAGCTAGTAATCCAATCATATGATATGTATTTTCAACAATAATAGACTGCAAATATATTGACTCGAAATCCCACTAATCGTATGATACCTACTTTGACCTAAACTGATTCCAGCTACTTATATTTTCAAGCAAATTTTCATGTCATTAGTTTTACCTGCCAAAAGAACAAGAGCTGTAGACGTCACTTTTTTCTAAGTAATCATAACAAAAAAATTTATAAACGTACAATTATATTTAGTTTTTTGGAGAATAATTATCTTACACAAAATAATCATTATATATAATTATATATATACAAATTACGTAAAATAGAACAGTAATAACTATATATAGAGAAATATGAATTCATACGAAGATAACGCTTCTTTAAAAAGAGACCATCTTTCAAATACAGCGTGACATGTTCAAGTTCCTTCATATTTATATTATTATTAAGTATATCACATCTCATAATAACATTATTGGGTCTTACGGCTTATAATTAGTTTCATTTTAAAAAATAATTTGAATTAAATATGAAGTACGTCGTATTATCATATAATGCGTGTATTTTTTATTTTTAAATAAATATTTTTATTTTTATTTCATAGATTTAAGTGATTTTACCCATTAAATAACCTATTAAATTAAAGGATTTTTTATTTCATAGATTTAAGTGATTTTACCCATTAAATAACCTATTAAATTAAAGGATTTTAAGGAAAAACTTGTGAATAAAGGGTGAGGGACTAAAGTATGCTGTAAAATACACCTTATAATATTTACTTGTACGTGTCTCATATTTTACTCAAGATATATTCACCAATTTTTTATTAAAGTAATCATGCAACCCTTCTCAAACCATAAAATACTAGTGGTGTATAACATTTGAAGTTTGAATTAACACTAATTTATTTTGAGTCAATTAATCACATGGCCCCCCTGGCTTTGTGTTGCTGTTTCCTCTCCTACTTTAATTTGTTTTCTGTTTGCGGAAATTGAGAGAAAGTGGAAACTGATGCTTGTAAATGTTATAATTACTACTACTACTACTATTCATTCGAAACCCCTAAGTTTTTAGCATAAACATTACTAGTATTCTGTTTCATGTTTCTGGACAAGTTAATAATATTTTAAACTTTGCTTTTCTCTAAATTTAACTAAAGAAGACATAAAGTAGCCTTACTTTCCCAAAGGAAAAAAAATAGTATAAAATAAATGACAAACTTATATATATACTCCTATTATTTATGTCTTGTTAATCCGATGTTTTAACTTTTGAACATTAAATCACAAAATGTTCAATTCTTACAATTGGAACATATCGAATTTTCTAAGGACAGAATTTTGACATATTCATGAAAATAGCGCAAAGTATAAGGATAATATTTAAAAAATGACATAAGTTAATGTTATATTTCCCCAAAAGCCCTCCAAAATCGAAAAACTATCAATCTCGTTTTCTCCGTATCTCAAACTCTACTAGTAATCCCATGAGATGGATTGCAATTAGGAATTGTTGGATGGATTACTCAGAGATAAATTAACACATGGTTATTAAAATTTAAATTATTTCAAAATTATTTAAGATTGATTTTGCTCTAATGAGGGTGAGGTAGAGAGATTCATATAATGATTCTATTTTTATGCCACATTAGTTCAAAATTAAGTGCCAAGAGGACTCCATCGATATGTGTCACATATTTGTGTTTCACATTCTAATTAGATTTCAATTTACTTTTTAATTTTATTTTTAATTTTATATATTTTCATTTAATTTTATATATAATATTAGAATTTTATCTTATCTAAATAACGTATATAATTGTTTTTTAGTATTTAAAGTCAATTTTAATTTATTTTTCGAATTCATATAATGAAAAAAATAGAGTATGTAGTTTTTATAAATTTTAATTTTTTAAAAAAATATTATTTATAATTTATCATTCCGTCCTCTTTAAAGAGATATTTTTTTCAACAAGTGAATTAAAAAACATTTACTTTTACTTTAAAGTACGTAGTGATTCAAATAAAAATAAAAGTGCGATTAGTAATTGAACATTTATTATTATTTAGCACCCATTAATATTGTCATTTTGGA
This sequence comes from Leonotis leonurus, assembly GCA_026898415.1. Lineage (NCBI taxonomy): Eukaryota > Viridiplantae > Streptophyta > Magnoliopsida > Lamiales > Lamiaceae > Leonotis > Leonotis leonurus. The sequence goes on from JAPKLX010000184.1 coordinate 39,171, forward strand.
AAATATCTTTTTTTATTTGAGATAATATTTTAAAATAGAATATGTATGATTTTGGAGAGTACGAAATGGTATTATATTATAATAATTTTTAATTTTTTTAATTAAAATGATAAATTTGATTGTGAGACAAGAAATATGAATTTTAATCCAAATCCACCGATTCAAAGGGATGAATCCACCGATTCATACGATATTTTATATGATAAGAGTAAGTCCTATCTAATATTGCAAGAGAGGCTGTAATCCCCAGAAAATGAATATGAAATCAAGAAAAGCAGAAAAATAAAGGAACTAATTACGAGAAAGGCTTCCTTGAAATAGGAACTGTTTTTCATTTTTACAGAGCTTGATATGATGAGGAGGAGGAAGAAGAAGATTCTACCATAATAAACACGGTTAAAAAGTAGTAGCAGGATCGGGGGAAACATAAAAATGATTGGTTAACCTAGATAACATCATAATCATAATCATAATATTAACTAAAAATCATAGACAAAAACACTTGTTGATTATGAGGAGTAGTGCCTACAAGTTTATCAATTGTGAGTACTCCCCCATTGTGTATGGGGCGCAACAGCAGCAGCAGCACCAGCATTACTACTTATAAACTTGGGACACTTTGGGCTGAAGAAGGACGATTCCACCCTCGAGTTCAAGAGCTCGATGATCGGTGCGAATTTCACGCACCTTGGGGTCTTGTACTGATTGATTGAGGCCCCGAGGCTAATCGCGTAGTCCATCAGCTTATCGAAGGTGCCCGCTTCAACGATCTTGATCTCGAGTGGCCCGATGGCGTCGTATGCGCGGTTCTGCCGGTACACGGAGTTGAGCGACTCCTCCACGCTGAGGCAGCAGTCCTCGAACACCGACGGAGGGATTTGTACAAGGCCGTTGTGGGAGAGCTCCCAGTAGAGCACGTAGTGGCCCGGTATGGTAGCCGTGTCGGCATAGCTGGTGTACTCGGTCAGGGACGCCCCGAATGGGACCAAGTGCCCCACTGCGTTCTTCACCGCGCTCTGCAGCTCCACCTCGTCCGTCTTGTCGGAGTCGATGCTTAGGACCACGTTCTTTCGGCATATGAAGCTGAACTGCGGCGCCTTGTTTTTGAACCCGGTCACCCGCAGCACGTCCCCGACTCTGTACCGGTACAGCCCTGCATTCACCGGTATCGTATTAGAACTCAATTAATTGATTCCCTTCAACAAAATTCGTTAGTAACATGATTGCCTCAATCGCCCTTTAAAAAAGCCTTTGTACCAATTATACGAATGTGGGATATTTGTTTTAACATGAGACAATGAGGGGAAGGAGGTAGAATGTGTAATTACCGGCATAGGTGGTGACAACGAGCTCGTACTCGTGGCCGAGTTTGACGTGGGCTAGATCGACCAATTCGTGCTGCTCCTTGTCGTTGAGGGAGACGGGGACGGCGATGGAGTTGTTGCTGCGTTGGACGGGCAAGAACTCGAAGTAGGCCATGGTGGGGATGAGGGTGTAGGAGACATCGCTGGGCTTGCACATAGGGTTGAGATTGACACCAAAGTAACACTCGGAGGAGGCATACATAGTGCAGACAAGGGGGAGAGAGTTGCTGTAATAATCGAGAGTGGGAATGTACTGAGACATGGTCCCAGTAACAATAACATCCACGTACTTGGTGTTGGGCCAGAGGCGGGTGATGATCCCCTGCCATGACTCCTTCCGGCACTCCGACTCAACGAATCCGGCCAGCTCCGGGTCGGGCTCCAGGATCCGCATGACGGAATCTCTCACCGCCTGGTCCGTGATGAGGGGGTTGAGGCTGCCGCTGCGGATGTCGTGACAGAGGAGGGACCAGTGCTTCTCCAGGAAGTGGATGGCCCGGATGAAGCCCGACGCGAAGACGGCCCCCACGCGGAGGACCTCCTTGTGCTGGCAGAGGCCGCACAGCATCTGAGAGTACATGCTCTGGTACGAGTCCGGGCACAGAATCGCCTCGTTCGGGCTCGTGTAGTTGGTGTACGGGTCAAACGGCCGTTCCTTGAAGTGGGAGCTCTTGTAGTAGCTTGTGAGAACGGGCCGGGCCGGGAGCCCTCCCGGGGTCTTGCTCTCGCATTTCACGAACAGGAAGTACATCCCTTTGCCCTTGTCCAGCCCCGGTACGAACTCGCTCATCACCGGCATCAGCAGGCTGTACAGAAGCGATCTCCGGCCGAGCTCCTCCTCGATCGTCGGCATCATCTTCCTCTCCCCCGCAGATGTCCCCGAACTGCAGTTTTTCATAATTCAACAAAATAAAAACAAAAATAAAAATAAATAGGCCACATGCAAGGAAGGAAGGAAGAATGATACAATCATCAAAACAACAATCAATAAAAAACTGTGGCTCCAAAGTGGGGTCCGTTTCATGGATCATATCTTGCTATCCTCTTATTAGCAAGAATCATACAATCACATGTGCAGATATATGTATAAATATATATTACTAGCTGTAGTGTCGATGATATAAAGTAGTGAGCACAGTTATCCATTATTACACATAGTTAGTCCTTTTGATACTGATTTTCTTTTTCAAGAAGCGCAAGTATAAACAAGGGAGATGAGAGAGAGGAAGAAGGTGATAGGTACGTACCTAGTCAAGAACTCGGAGATGGGTTGGGAGCAGAGAATGGGAGAAGTGTCGCCGTTGGCGATGCGGGTGATGTCGGGGAGAATGTCCTCGTAGGAGATAACGGGGACGGTTCTCTTGAAAGTGTCACGATCAGTGCTGCCATTGAGGCCATGCCTCTTGAGGTATTCCACGTCAGCATTTCGGGAGAGTATTTCTGCAAGGACTTGTTTCTGAATTTGGTCTGCGTTTGAGGTCACCTCCTCGATGAACTCAAGCTTCTTCTTGTTGTTCTTGATGATTGGGTTCTCCTCGTGACTGGTTCCTCTTGGTGCCTCTGGCATGATGATCCTAATTACAGAGAGAGAGAAGGGATGAAGGTGAAGGTGGGGGTTGTAAGAAGGAAGCGTGTGGTGTGCGTGTAGTGGGTTGGGGCGAGAGAGAGAGGGGAAGAGGGAGATTTATATAGAAGAGGAAGAAGAAGAAGGAAGGGGCCAAGGGGGGGGGGGGGGGGGGGCGGGAGGGAGAGGGGGCCCCACAATGTAGCGTTCAAAAGTGCAAAGAAGCAAAATGGATGGATGAATGGCTTGATTGTGAATATGGATGGGACTTTGTGCCAATTTGGTTTACTAATATGACTCACTCACACGCTAAACTTTCATGCTCATATAATTTGCCTCTCCTATTTCATTCACATTAATTCCCACCAACTAGTTATATCCTTCCATTATTTTCTGTCCTCCTCCTCCTCCTCATATTTTATTAATCTTTTTTTTTATATATATATAATACATCCATACATGCTTCAACTTTGACCGGAAAGGAAATTTATTTACTTTTAATAATTTTTTTTTTGAGAGGAGACACGGCCGGTTTAAAATAAAGAAACATTGTTGGCTTAATTTATCATATTTCATACCAAGGAAGCCATGACCATAATTGCCACGACACCCCATCCTCTCTTTTCGTTAAAGTTGAAAATTGATGCAATATTCTATTCTATCTTAGAGCTAGCTATTGATATGCTGAATTATATGAAAATTTTTATAATCCCCTAATTTATTTACAAAAAGAAAAGAAAAGAAAAGGTTTGGTAAAATGTGATGGTGTGCTTCTGGTGCTATATTATACTACTACAAAGGGGTTTCTGTTCTTGGGTGCAGCAAGAAGTTGACCGGCAATACCCGGTAAAGCCGCACAGTGTGTGTGCACATATAACATGCGTGCTTGTACTGCGGGTGTTTCTTCTTCAGTCCCCAGCCAGCCAGCCACTGCCACCATTCTCTTCCTCCGCTCCGTTTCCCGCTAACACGAAAACGGGATTTTTCGTCGTCTTCTTTTTTCTTTAATTTCAGTTTCAACGGCTTCTTTCACAGCAGCCTGCTTGGGGTTGAGTTGAGTACGTTTTCACAGCTGGCTGCCACGTGTACGAATAGGAGGTTTCCCCCAATCTGTTTCTGTTCCTACATGCAATTTTCTCCTCTTTATCCTAAACTCACTTCCATCTTACATATTCGCATATCGTTCTATTTATACTTAATGACGTCATAAAAAATAGCATAAAGATGGGGTTAATTGATCTACCCTTTAATTATTTTTATTATCTCAACGTTATTAAATGGGTGTTTGCCTAAATTCCTTGAAAAGTGTTTAGCCGATCAAACTTTTTGAAAATTTATAAGTTGTAAAAATAAATTTTTGGATTTTATAATATAAATTTTTTAAAAATAAGTAGTTTCATTTTAATTTATTTTTTCATGAACTTTTAAGCTGCAACTTAATTATTTTTCCAAACAACTTATAAGCTAAAATATGACATCTTATAAGTTTTTGCAAGAGTTTATAAAGTTTTTAAAATAAACTTAGTGAAAGGGTGATGGAAATACCTAAATATCATAAGTTAAATTTAATACAAAAAGTTTTTTAATCAGTTATTTTTTTATAATTATACATTATTAAAACTTACAGTTAAATTAAGTATATTAAAAAATTATAAAGAGATATAAATTAGTGAATATATCGGAGCAATGCGATTGGTTGGGTTTGCAGTGATTTTCAAGCAGTTAAGTTTCGATGTTATTTCAACTAGAAATATGAAGAAATGTGTTCATTAAATAATTAAATACATTTAACCTATTATATTGTAAATGGAAAGATGGATGTGATTTACTATTTTATTTTATTTTTATGTTTCATACATTATGTTTAATTATTAAAATTATAAATTATTCTTATTTATTAAAAATTGAAGTATACTATATTATGATCAATATTTATGTAAACCTTAAAAAAATTTACACCCTATTTTTAATTTATAAACATTAAAAATAAATTAAAAACTTTTATGTTAAATAATAATTATATATCTTACGATAAACTCTTATGAATTAATTATAAAGAATAGTCAAAGAAGATAGTGAAAAATAAATACTAGCCACCAACGTAACACGATATAACCTCTAGTTATTTTTGTGTGAAATGTAACAAATACCTTTTTACTTAAATACTTGTACAATTCACATATACAAGGTATGAGTCATACTTATCGTATTAATGTAGTATAAATTAGACTATTAGATAGTTTGCGTATGAATTGTATGATTATGTGTCAATCATATCATCCATACTTATGAATGATATGATTATCTACCAGTGATACAATTCATACACAGTAAAAATAAAATGATCATATAAATATTTTTAGAATAAATTAATTATATATAATTTAGATATATTAAAATAAAAGTTAAAATTGGGGGTCCGGCTCAAGCCCACCCAACCCACATGGACCTAGACTTGTGCTTGAATTCCAAGCACAATCGGACCACAGGCCGAGCTTGGGCCAATTAGTAAAAATCATTGACCGAGTTTGGGTATGGGAAAACCCGGTCCAGCCCGATTCATTGTGTTCTTTAGATAGAAGAGGAGAACGATGACAAGAAATTGAATGATTTTAAATAATAATGATAAAAAGAGTATTTGTATAAAAAAAAAAGAGAAATTATTACTCCCTCTGTCCCACTAAATTAGACCCATTTGTATTAAAATAATACACTCATCTACTTTTCAAATGGGTCTAATTTAGTGGGACGGAGGGAGTACAATTTAATAGTGTTAGATTGTTGGCTAATATTTATTTTTACTGCTTTTATTAAGTCTATCTTATACTTATTCTGTAAAGAAAATTGAATAATAAAAAATGAAAGTTGCATGTTCAAGGTTTTTAAACTTTATATGATTTCAAGAATCGGCCTTCCTTTTTGCCATTTAAATTTGTTGGTAAGCATAAAAATATGATTTGCATGATCGTAAATTCAAAGTCTGTGTCGTGGCAAACTTTAGATTGGCCTTGTGCGAGTTTAAAAATATGTCTTTTATTAATAATTTTTAGAAAAGTATAATTTTTATTTTATTTTATTAAATTATATGAAAAAATAACAAAAAGACTAATACATTCATTTTTAAAAATTGTTCTTGTAAACTATAGTTCTAAAATTGTTCTTGTAAGCTATAGTTCTTGAATGACAATGTTCCAATAGAGTTGAAAAACAACTAAATCGTTTTAAGAACGAATGATAGGAAACACCAAAATCTTTATGTTTATATAGTGCTCTTTATTTTTCATTAGAAATAGAGATATATAGTCTTGTACATATATATTAAGCATGGATGTATACGAGCCGAGCAGAGTCGAATATTAGCCTACTCGATCACAACTCGTAAAAACATGTATTGTCTTCAAACTCTAATGCTGACACAATGATCGAGCTCATATTCGATTCGAACTCGGTTGGTCATGTATTCAGTTACACATATTCGAGCTCGAGCTTGAATTTAAACTCAATTCATGAAAAGTTCTATATGTGTTTGATGTCAAACTCAAACTAATTCAAACATTTCTTAGCTATTGAAAATTTAACTTTTTTTTTTATTTCTCATGCTTATGATCGATAATTGTATAATATGCTCTCATGTTAGCGGATAGACATAACTATATACAAGGTCGAATATTTTTCGCGAACTTAGAGAACTTAGGCTCATAAGGTTTGAGTTGGAGTCGAGTTTCAAATGTATTTTTTGAGTTGAGCTACAAATATCTCAAAAGTGGTCATATTTTGTTAGTTTATATTCTAAATTAAAGTCAGAAATAAATGAGCTAATTGCTTCTAAATCTATAAACTAACCACTTTTTCTCATATTGCACACAACTTAAAAATATATGATCCACAATACACGAACTACCAATTCATATCAGACATATTTCATCCAAATTAATTTCTACCTGGGCTAGTAATTTGCCACCTATTACCATGACCGTGCAAATTGAAAAAAATATTAAATTTCAATTGATGCTAAATACATCAACTTTCAACAAATTCTAGTATTGCACAAGAGCAAGTGAATTTTTTTTAAAATTACACATTTAATTTGATTTCACTGAAAAATTGAACTACAAAAGCATGTAAGCGATACGGTATTTTCTCATTTAATAACTACAAGAGTGCTATGTAAGTTAGTATATCTTAATTAATACTCCCTACGTCCCGCTAGATTAGACGCATTTGCTTTTGGATCGGAAACCAATATTTGCTTTATATTTGCTTTTGGTGATTATGGCCCACACACTTTTAAGTTATAAAAGTTACCAAAAATAGAAATGCGTCTAATCTAGTGGGACGTCCCAAAAAGGAAAATGCGTCTAATCTAGCGGGACGGAGGGAGTACTATATACTATTACGCTATTCATATAATTCCTGGGGATGAATATTTACATGAATATATTTTTAATATGTTCTACGTTAATTAATCTCTACACTTTTATTCTAAAAATAAATTCTTGAAATTTATATTGTATATATATATGATTTTACAATTAATTTTTGTTAATGAAAATTTATAATTAGTAGTAAGCAAAATTAGTCAAATTTATTTTGAATAACTATTTAAATTTTCATTAACTAAAACTAATAGTAAAATAATATATATATATATATATATAAGAAATATATATTTATGATTTTATATTTGAAATAGATGTGTGTATATATTAATTAACATATATCGGATAAAAATTATATCCGAGTGAATATTCAGCCCTAATAACAAGATATATCATCTTATATATAATGCTCCTATAGGTAATCTGATTAATTGTGATGATGCTTGCGAAATCATTATTGTGTTAAGATATTTGATTAATTGTGTAGCAGTATTCTGTGCTATGTGATTCCTAGGATTTTATGTTGATACCTAGTATAGTTAGACTTTACAGAAAATTAAATGTAAAAGAACCAGTTCGATCTAAGACAGATAATGTCCATAGGTAATCTTTTGTATTCATACATAGCAGATCAACTAACATGTAAAGATATGTTAATAATATAATAATCTAGTTTATAGAGATTGATATTATTTTATTTATATACTAGAACACATGATAAATCTGTAAGGACGGACCGTGAGTCACGATCTGTGTCATACGATCATGCTATTAATAATAGGCTAAGTCAAATTGTAAAGACAAAATGTAAGTAACAATCTGTCTATAGGACTTAATTTATGATGTACCTTAGAATAAACTTAAGAGCATCACAAAACAAAAGCATGAATGAAGAGAATATATGGTCGACACAGAACGTGGTGATGCAATATAGCTCACTATCCAGAAGACAAGGCCACTCCACAGAAGATCAGATGACAAAACATGAGAAGTTGATCTACACCATAAAGAGATCTACATCTACTGTGAGATCTAATAAGAGATCAACATACGCTTATGCTTTAAGTTTTAGTTCATATACAGATCATAATGTAAAGGAACAAAACCTGAGTGACGTTCTGGTCCTATCAAAATCTGTATTAGACTTAAAATTGTTTTAGTTCATATACGCTTAATGCTAGCTGTAAAAGTTGCACCACATCAATGACTATAATTTATTACAACCTTATAAATACACCACGCCTTCCCAAGCACAAGTGTGAAGAATAAGTGTAAGAAAAAAGAGAGAAAAATATTGATATGAAATCTCACTGCGCTAAATAGTAGAATCACGAGAGTGATTTAATAAGTGAGGAAGGTGAGTGGGTAAGGTAGTCGGTGCAGAGATTACCAGAAAATTAGCCATCAAAACTGCAAGATTCTCTCCAGCATTCAATAGTTCACTCAACACTCGTTCGTCTATAAATACCCTTCGAAGTGTTGTAACCTTGTAGAGAATCACTAACACATTTATGAGAATCTCATATTCTAGAACTAACTATTCAACATCCATAGTTCTAGTATCCTTCACAGTCCCAAAACTGTGAAGGAGGTCTAAATACAAACTCCTACCCAGATCTCATTCTCAGCGAGTTTAAATAAGCGAGGTGTAAACTCGTCCTCAATGAGTATAAACAAGAAGAGTGAGCTCGCTTAAAGAACACTCGACTTAATAGCAAAACATTTTCTATGTGTAGAGAAGAATATGTAATCACAGCTTCCGCACACACACAATCTATATAAGAACAGATGCTTTGGTAAGCTTGAAAAAGCCATCAGTCGTTCTGTATCTTAGACAGACTGCTCACGATCTGTGTCGAGATTCATACTTGGAGAGATTCTCTTTCCCTAACTTAGTGGGGATAATCTATCACCTAATACAGCCATCTGTCTTATACAGAATCTGTCTCGACTATCTTCCTTAAGCAGAACGCGAGCAAAATTTGTAATGTGGTGTATTCTCCCCTCCCCATACGCCACATCTGCTCTAATCGGAATCCCAACAAAGATTCTAGAGAAAAATGACTTTAACAAATTCATTAGCCCAAACATATATTATTTTTTATATATACTTATTTCTAAAAATAAGTTGTAAGAAAGTTAATACAAATTTAAAAAAAATACTTTAAAGTGTGTTTTGAGTTGAGTGAAAATTAAAATAGTGAGTATTTTTTGGGACCTGTCTAAAATAGGAAATGATACAATTGGGTGGACAACTCAAATAAATAATAAGAACACAATTTTTGTAAAAAAAGTGAGTATTTATTTTTTAAATGATTGTGTCACAATATAAGATATTGAAAATGGTGAAAAAATGGAACTCCATCTATTAGGGCTGGAAGTTCTTAGTTATTTTAATTAATTACTATCTGAAATGATAACCTACGGTCACTACAAAAGATGCATTGTATAATAATGGAATAGTGACGGAAAAATTTTCCGTTTCTAAATTATAATGGATTAACAGCGGAATTGTTATCAAATTTTTGTGAAATTTTAGTAACGGAATTAATGACGGAATTTTTCGTTACAGTTCCGTTACTAAAATTGAAGAAACCATTCTAGAAACGAAAATTCTGTTACAATCCCGTTGTTATATATAGTAACGAAATATATTCCGTTGTTAAATTTTTTAGCAACCATCAATATTACTACGAATAAATTCGTTACAAATCCGTTACTAAAACTTTTAGTAATGGAAAAATTTCGTTGCTAAAATAATTTTTTTGTTATTGTGAGTAACTGAAAATTAATAACCATAATTTTCGAATAACGAATCAATTATCGTATAATGCTTTTTTGTGCTTTTCGGCTATTGAATATATGTGATGATAGATTTGATATAACGAAATATATGAAATTTGAGTATATTTTATTTTTATAAACATATTTTATATATTTATTAATTTTTTCCTATATATATATATATTTAATAACTATTTTACATTTATTGTGAAATTGTAAAAAAAATATAATATACATACTTGATATTAAATTTTATTTTTTATAAAACATTCTATTAATTTGAATATTTGGTACCAATTCGATTAATCGAATAACTATTGAATAACTGGAATTTACATAATGAATTGACTACACATACTCCTTCCGTCTACGAAAAAGTTGGATATTTGTCCACTTTATTCCGTCCATGAAAAACTTGCACACTTTTATTTTTATTAATTATACTCATATTGTTGGACTCACCATCACTTTTTTAATCACTCACATTACATATTTAATTATAAATAATGTGGGACCTTCATTCCACTCACAACATATTTAATTTATTTATCAATCAATTACCAACTTTTTTTTCACTCACATACACATATTTAATTAATAAATATTGTGGGGCTCTTACTCCACTCACAACATATTCATAGCATTCGTTAAAATCCGTGTTGAATCCAAGCGTGCCAATACTTTGTGGACGGAGGGAATAGTATCTTTTAGCTGAAGACCCCTTGTATATAGAGTCTATAATAGATCTCTTGCGAATAGGTATTTTCCTCAGGATAACTCATTTTCTTCTCGCAGATTTTCATTATCTACGTTAGGGCTGTCAATTTTTGACACGACACGATAACCCAACTGAACACGCACGAAATTAATGGGTTAGTGTCAATCCTTATCGGGTTCAGGTCGTTATTAGGTTGACCCGATAAGAACATGAAATTATCAGGTCGGGTTTGGGTCGGGTTCAAGTTACCTGATAAGAAAATTTTATTATATATTAACTATTTATATTTTGAAGTAAATGTAATTTGTGATACATTTTTTCCAAAATATATTGTATTTTTTTAAATATAAAAATGAATATATTCTATAAATTTAAAAAATTATTTATTTATTATTTTTTATTATAATTTTATAATTTATATATTTTTTATCGTATAAATTTATTTTTTTTATCGTATCTTGTCATTATCCTGTAGTGTCAACACGAAAGTTATCGTGTTCGTGTCGGGTTCGTGTCGTGTTCGGATTTGAGCTTAACAGGTCGGGTTCAAATTCGGGTTTGACCTTAACAGGTCGGATTGTTATCAGGTCGACCCAATAACGACCCAACCTGCACGATTTGACACCCCTAATCTAAGTTATATCAACATAGTCAACTGTAAAACAAACCCGCTTGTCAATTCTTGGGGTAATACTCACTCGTAAATGATTAGTGTCAGAATTTTCATGTTTCACACGAATTTTTTTATCTTTTTTAAAATTTCGTTATTCATGTAAGAATTAAAAATTCCTCTTCTAACTCCTCCCAGAACGGACGTAATGGCAAAAAACAAAAAATTGTTGGTAGCAAATGTGCCTCCACAGGGAAAATCTGTATTTACAAATTCAAGTATCTGACTTTCTAATGAAAGTTGACATTAGCAAAAGAACATTACATGGAAAATTTCAAAATATTTTTTTGTTTATCATTATAGTCCTAATGTAATAAAATATGGTGCATTATTGGGTTCTGGTACTTAGTCCATTATCACATCAAATCAGATTTATTTTTTAATATAATTTGAATATAGCTACATGACAAACTGGGTTTCTTCAGATCGAAGCTCTATTATTCTCATAAATTTGTATTCGAATCAATTCGGGAAGCTTTCAATTTAGTACTTAATTTGTTTTTCTTATTGATTAATTTAGCACGACTTTCCTGCCTTAATTATTTTCTTTTCACCAAAAAAAATTGAAAATACATCTTGTTCCAAGTACTTTATTTTTCTTTCTCATGATTTTACTTTATTAATTCATTCCTAAAAAAATCTTTCAATTTTATATTTTATTTATAATGAGTGGACTTACTCCACTCAATATACTTAACTTATTAAAAAATAACACTTATAATTATATCTTTCACATAAAATCAAAACGCATTATTAAAACTCACTCTTGTAAAATTAAAACGTTCGTCAATATTATTTTTGAATGGAGAGAATATTAAGTACATCACTAATTTGCTACAAGGTCAATTCAACTATATTCCAATAATAATAATGAGACAGGGATCCATCCAAAAATTTCAACTTTCAGTTAGAAAATAATGATATAAATTTAAACTAGTGAAGAAGAGTATATATATATATTGAAAACAAGCAACAACTCAATCAGAAGCTACCAGGTCTAGTTTATTGATCAAAGTTTTCAACTTCATTCAATCCAATATCTATGACTACATTTGAACGGCACGAGTTTTATGAAAATTATCAACGTATTGTATTTTGAACATATTAATTAAGTACTCATTTTGTGATTTGTTTGGACCGTCCACAATATGACTACACAAAACACTGATCAATATTTTAAATTACATTTATATTTGTGAATTTTTTACTCTACTAAAAAACATTTTCTTATATTTTTTTTAAATTCGTGTCAATACTTTCATAAACACACTTTTCGTGAATAAATGAGATATATTATTTTAATGGGTATATGCATAAGAAATATTTTTAGTATTATCAAAGAGGAAATGTAGATATAACTACTGGATACAGAAGAAGTATAATTTTGTCAAGAAAATCTGAAATAGATAAAGAAAGGTAAAGTACACAACAATTTCTTTCCTAACCTAACTTTGAAATACGATCGAGCATAAGTGTTTGTTATTTTAATTTTTATCCCATCAGGAAAGCTAAATACTTGTGGTTAAAAACTTAAAATTGCTTACTTGTGATTGAGACATTGATTCATATTAGGTCTAAATCCACATTAATTGTCTACTTTATTTATTTGGAGTAATAAGGAGAAGCGTGGGGAATTAATATTTTAACCCAAATTAAGCTTAATCGTGCAGAATGTTTAATTTGATTCAAAAGTATAAGCTACAATTAACCACATATAATTGGACCAATACCTATAGATTAGTGAGTATATATTATCATTGTTATATATTTTATTTTTATTTGACTCATAAATTCTATCACATCATACGTGCGTACGAGAACACTAATAATAACTAAACACGCATAAAATTAATTTAATTATACAAACCACTCAAAAAAAAAATGATAAATAATAGTCAATCATTTTGAATGTGAATTACTAGAAATATCCTTCTGTTTAAATTTAATAGTACGAATGGTATGAATAACATTCATTCGTACGTAAATACAATTTAATAAAATTGAATATCACATATGAGTGGTACGATATAATATGATTCATACTCAGAAATGTAAAAACTAATTATAAGGACATTTTAATATAAGAAATTTGTAAATAGTTAGAATTTAAATATTAAGTATTATATTGGTGACTGTTATTTGTGTTTTATAAAATAAATTTGTTATTTTGTGTAATCACTCTAAAATTAAATTGACTATATAAATTTGTATATGAATTACTTCTGTAATTATCAATACATGGCTTATTTGGTATATAAGTCATGATATCTTATTTTATGTTGATTAATCTAGAATTTTAGGACAATTCAGGTGAGATGTGATATTATGACTTATTAAATTTTAAATATTAAACTACAAGACCACGTTATAAGTGATTCGAATTTGCAACGTAGTATATGAATCACGTTTTATCATTGATAAAGGCCCTCGTTGCAATGCATAGTAATAATAACCAATTTAAAAATAATCATTGTCAATTCAAACGCTCGCATTTTAAATGAATATAAGCATTCTTGTTTACGTTATATACAAACTTTCACCTAATTTCTCAAAGTAGAATTTATGGAGTAATATATAAATAATCACGAACTTAGAAAAATGTATCACTATAATATTAAGAAACACAAATGTGAAGACATAATGTTTAACATAAGCATGATGGTATGTATAAAAAAGTATAGTTGCCTATTTTCTCACGCTTCAATTAATTTATATAGTAATCTAAGATTTTTTTCGTTTAGAATCAATGTTGAGACTTGGGATTTTCACATAGAAAATATTGTAAGATTGTGTAAAATATCACCAATGAATATGGTGAAGAAATGAATTATGAATAATGTATGTAAATTAAATATACACGTACGAAAAGCAGAACGTACATATTACAGTAAGTATGACTAGAATAATGTAAGTACATTAAAAAAACATCCATAGCTATATGGTGATATGATATTGTTATACATGTACTAGATGATATGGGTAGTAAACGAATTAAATAGTTTTAATAATATTAATATAAGGTGTATATTTTATTATATTTTTTAAAGTAATTAATAGGGTCAAATAAAATTGAGCATTATTATTTAATGAAAGTCAAAGTTTGACTGAGTCAATTAATTGGATAAAAGAATATTAGAGATAAAATTGAGTTTGGTCTTATGTTGGAAGGTTTAGGCTCATTTTCCTTTGAAACCCTGACCTAGCCCATAAAACGCCTATAAATAACGGTGTAAATAAATAACGGTGGAGGGGTGACCGATTTTACTACTTAATTTCTAGGGTAGAAATCGGACAACACAATGCAAAATTTTGTGTGAAAATTTTGAAAATTGTGAATGCATTCCTTCTTTTTTGATAAATCCCGACTGATTATTGCTCACTTGATAGTTGGGTTGTAGGTGAGGGAAATAGACAGAAGTTCCAAAGGTCAAATTTGTTCGTGATTCCCAGAGCGGATTGATGTTCATAGTGTTAGAGTTTGTATACCTCAAAGCATGTTTATTGCTTCGACGTTGTATAATACTTGTTTTCAGTTTTATTTTAATAAGAATAAATGTTTCTATCATTGGTTTGTTATTTGTTTCTTTGATTATTAAATTACAAAAAAGTCCATCTTCTACGATTGTAGACTGTGTGATGGATCCAGGATCACATAAGGTAACACAGTCGATTCTTTTGTAGAATAAAGTTAACAGCCTAGACAAACTTGGGCAGTCTAGTCAGGACAGACTGCATTATCATTTGATGCGAGAGTTGACCTTAGCCCATAGAATAATATCGGTATGTATATGCTGAAAGACATACTTGCACATATATATATGTGTGTGTGTGTGTGTGTTGTGAGGTTTCACAATGAGATAAGTGATGGAACCCGTATGAGGGGCTCGTAAATCCGCATGATCCACATGTTTAAATTATTATATAAAATAATTAATTAACATACAAATAATGCCACATAGGATAATTAATTGTGGAATTTACCTATGTCCTTTGCTAGTCATTCGCTTGCGAGAGATGATTTGGATCGTCAGCAACGAACAACAATTTTCTCCAATTGTATCTCCCTTGATCTCTTGAACTCTTTCGATCTCCTTTGATCCGACCATGAAAACTTCTAACTTATTCACAGCCTACGGTTTGATTAATTTTCGAAAATTAGGGAGATAATTTCTCCTAATTTGGTCGATTTCTATGAGTGTGATTGATGGAGCTCAGTCGTTATCACTCTGGTCAAGATAAATTTATAATTACTAGGTTCCTCTAGTGGCAAGCACATGGTCAATCCCACAGGGAGTTGATGAATTCCTCTCTCGATGTCACAATTTAGGTTTTGAATATGGTCTTGCCATGGGCAAGAAGTCTTAATCAAACAGAAAGTAAATACTGAAATGTAAATAATTGAAAAGGAAACAACAAAGATAATTAATAAAGAAAACAACTTGACTTGGGTTAGAATCGTTGAGTCTTGACTTATGTCTTGATCATCGTTACAAAGATATTCGTCGTATTCACATGTTATTGGTTAAGGGCAAGCGTAAGATTAGAGTTTTACTCCTACCAACAAAACGCATCACTGAGATAACCCCTTTTTTAATCGTCACGTAGCCACCTAAGCCTCGCCCAACATACATTTTCAGCCCAGAAGGTAAGAATTACTCATCCACTTATCCCCTTTGCTCAAGCTTGTGCTCAAGCCAAACCTACTCCAGCATATCCAAATAGGCATTAGTGGGGTAGCAACAATAGGCACTCCACACGATCTCCGGTACCTCACCCATGGCATCCCTACCTACACCACCACGCTGATCCCTTTGACTAGCAAGTAGGGAGTCGCTAACACTTAGAGTTTCTAGTTCGCTGTGGTACCTTGACCTTGCCCAAGGTGTTACCGGTCGTATCAACGCCAATTACTCAATCAAGTTGTTAGATACAGATCTAGCGCTTTAGGAACATGTACATACGACTATATATACATTTAGACCTCTCAAAACGTTATAAGCATTTGACTCAATTCATCTTCCCCAAGTCAAGTAATTAAACCTGGCTACTCATACGGAAATTAAATAACACAAATGAAATATATAAAAGCATACTTAATATTAAAGAACGAAAGTACGATGTTACCAAAATATCCTCTTGGCAAGACCAACCCTGACCAAAGCCAAAAGGATAAACATAAACTAAGTTTGCCCGTAGGACTTGTTTTTATCCTCCTAATCACTCATTGATTTAAAACATAACATAGACTAGGAGAAAGAAGCAGCTAGATTCGTCCCCTTCTTCACGTCCCTTTCTTGTGTGTGTCTTTGCTTCGAAGCATGGACTTTTATAAAGGTTTCCGTTGGCCTGAGCCTGGTGGTAGGTGCGGCTAGGGTTCACAGTGATACTTTCCTTCTCTGGCATGATTTTTCCGCGTATAGGAGATACTCCCAATCCTCCAGATATTCGCTAGAAAGAAAGGAAGATGTCTTTCCTTTTCCGCGCATGCAAAGTATCCGCCACGAATCCCTAGTACCTTGCCCTTCATCTTCTGTGCTTCGAGCTGCTTCCGCCTTCCTCATCATCTTGGCCATGATGTTTTCCATCTTTGGCTCTAGTGGTTGAAGTGTGATCCTGAGCGGTACTTTGTCTTGAACTTTAGCCAGCCCAAGGTTTTTATCCCCTTTGCTCAAGCTTGCACTCAAGCCAAGCCTACTCCAGCATACAAAAATAGACATTAGTGGGGCAGCAACCATAGACACTCACACATGGCGTCCCCACCTACATCACCACGTTGATCCCTCTGACTGGCAAGCAAGGAGTCGCTAACACTTGGAGTTTTCAGTTCGTGTTGGTAACCTGACCTTGCCCAAGGTGTTACCGGCCGTATTAATGCCAATGTCTCAATCAAGTTCTTGGAATCTGATCCAGCGCTTTAGGAACATGCAAATACGACTATATGTTCATTTAGACCTCTCAAGACGTTATACACATTTGACTATATTCATCTTCCCCAAGCCAAGTAATTAAACCTTAACTACTCATACAGAAATTAAATAACACAAATGAAATAAATAAAGGCATACCTAATATTAAAAAACGAAAGTACGATGAAACCAAAATATCCACTTGGCAGGACCAACCATAACCAAGGCTAAAAGCATAAACATAAATTAAGTTTGCATGTATGACTTGTTTATCTCATCCCGATCACTAAATGATTTAAAATATAGCCTAGACTAGGAGAAAACAGCAGTTGGATTCGTCCCCTTTTTCACATCCCTCTCTTATGTTTGTCTCTGGTTCGAAGTGTGGGTTTTATAAGGGTGTTCATGGGAGCCTGATGGTAGGTGCAGCTAGGGTTCACTGTGGCACTTTCCTTCCCCGACATGATTTGTCCGCTTATAGGAGATACTCCTAATCCTACAGATATTCGTTGGAAGGAAATGAAGATCTCTTTCCTTTTCCCCGCATGGAAAGTATCCGCCGTGAATCCCTAGTACCTTCCCATCTTCTGAGCTTCCATCTGTTTCCGCTTTCCTCATCATCTTGGCCATTGTGCTTTCCATCTTTGCCTCCAGTGGTTGAAGTGTGATCCTGAGCGGTAGTTTATCTTGAGCTTCAGCTTGCCTAAGGTACTTAATGCACAATCTTGTCTCTCTTTCAGTATAACCTTCAACCTCGACCTGCATCCTGTCATCCCAAAATCGTGTCCTCTCAGACACAAAACAAAGAAAAAGACTATCTAGACCGATAAAAAAGACATAAAGAGAGTACGAGAAATGGGCTCGTCAGTGATAAGTGTAGGAATCGGCCACCCCATGCTCCCTATTTATAGATATTTTGGGTTATGTTAGGGCTTCAAAGGTGAATGGACAAGACCCACTAATAATAGACTTTATTCTCACTTTATCTCTAACAAATCACTCTTTATCCATATTAGTTGAATTTGAATAAATTTAAATTAATTTGACAAAGTCAAAATCATAACTTAATTTAATTAATTTTCAAGTCATTTTGACACAATTAAATTTAATAAATTGTCTTGGTCAAACTTAAACTTAAATTAATTATTACATTAAGTTAATTTAACTCTCAAATTAATTACTCTTAAGAAATGTAATAAACTATAAATCTAATATAAATATTTATCAACTACACTATAGGATAAATATTGAATTATCCTTAACATTGAAATTACGGATGTAACCTTTTTTATCATTAATTATTTCCCGCATTTAAGATTTTATTAAATCCATTAATTAATTGAGTTTGCTGACAACTCATAATTAATTAATATACTTATTCGTGAGTGATTCGGTTCAGACTTTGATTATGACATATGGAACAAATTCCAACTGGCCGAGATACTTATGCAACAAATCTTTTTGAACGCCTCACACAGATTTAATCAACTCATGTCACCGAGATGCGATTGACAATCAAGTACTTCTCACTAAACCAATCATTTATGTCCAAGACATTACTATACAAGCTTACAAAAAATTCGAAAATGCAAATGAATCAAAACACCGTTTAATTAGTCGAGTATTCTAATGTCATCGTCACAGATTAAGAAATAATTAATTTCTGATACATCGTTCTAAGCAACAACACATAGAACTTATCTCACTGTGAAACCTATCAATATGTATACGCAAAGCATGTATGTCAACTTGTACATACCGATATCATTTTGCGGGCTAAGGTCAGCTCTCGCATCAAATGATACTGCATCCTTTACCGACTAGACTATCCTAGTCTGTCTAGACTATGAGCTTTATCCTACAAAGGAGTTGACTGTGTAACTTTCCATGATCATGGATACACTACACAGTCTACAATTATAGAAAATGGGCATGTTTGCAATTTAATAAAGACAAATAATTAATAACAAATCAATGATAGAAACATTTATTCTCATTAAAATGAAACTGAAAACAAATTTGATACAACGTCTAAGCATAAAACATGCTTTGATGTATACAAACCCAAACAATAAGTTCTACGTGTTGCTGCTTAGAACGAGGTCTCAAAAATTATTTAATTCTTAATCTGTGACGATGATTATTAGTATAAGCGAATAATTATACGCTTCTTTGATTCATTTGTACTTGCGGATTTTTCAGAACCCTATACAGTAATGCCTTGGATGGTGGTGATTTTTTTAGCGAGAAGTGCTCGATTGTTTATTTCATAGAATCACATCTCGGTGACACGAGGTGATTAAATCTGCGTGAGTCGTTCATAAAGGTTTACTGTATAAGTAACCCGATCGGTAGGAATTTATTACATTTATAAAAATTAAACTTTGAACCGGATCACTCACGAATAAACATATTAATCATTTTAAGTTGTCAACAAACTCAATTAAATAACGGATAAATTATATAGATCTTAAACGTGGAAAATATTTATTATTAAAAGGAGGATTACATCTGTAATTTTAATGAGTTATGATAGTTCAATATTTATCCTATAGTGGAGTTCATAAATATTTATATAAGATCTATATTTTATTATATTTCTTAGAGTAATTAATTTGAAAGTCAAATTAACTTGATGTAATAATTAATTTAAGTCAAAGTTTGACCAAAACAATTAATTAAATTTAATTGAGTCAAAATGACTTTGAAAATTAATTAAATTAAGTTATGATTTTTTACTTAGTCAAAATTAATTGGACTTAACATGTTCGGCCATTTGAAGTGTTAAATACTTTCAAATTTTTCGAAAATGGTAGGGTATTCCAAACCCTAATTTTCGAGCTTCTCTCTTTGACGAAGTCTCATAGATTATTGCCCACGCAATAATTAGATTGTATATCGGGAATAGGTTAGAAGTCTCAAATGTCTGATCGAGGGAGATTTCGATTCGCAGTCAATGAGTCAAGCCGTCAATATGAAGACTGAAGGACTAGCAAAGGACAAAGGTAAGAGAATTCCGCTTTTATTTTCTCATATATGGTATTATGAATGAAAATTAATTATTCATATGATTAATTAAACATGTGGATTTATGAGCCTCTCATACGGGTTCTATCACGTAGCTGACGATTCAATTCGTCTCTTCTCAAGCGGCGGATAATCAATGGACAAGGTATAATTTTATACCGCTATTTATATCTTCTTATGTGTGGTATGTGCGCTTAAAATTACATGTTTATTTATATATTAGACATGTGGATCCTGCGAATCGTGAACTCCTCAACCGGGTTCCATCATCTACATCCACGAATTGATCATCATACTCAATCCCATGTAAAAATAAGAAAGCAACGAGCACGTGCACAACCATTAGATATAATTCACCATTTGGATTATAAATCAATCGGCTTGTGTTTGTGTACCTCTTTAGCATACATGAAGATGTTATAGTGGGTAAATCACAGAAAGTTCTAGAAAACTCCACAAGTCCCAAGTCATACGTGATACAGGTATCGAAATAAGAATATCGAAAATATAGACCGCTAATTAAACAGAACTCAGTTGCACCTAAGAGATATAAACCCCCCAATTATGTGGAAGTATATACCTTTCTCGTTAACATCCTTATAATCCACCATATGCGCCACTAAACGATAGCGCATTTGAACTCTTCTAGCCTGATCTTCAGTTAATAAATTGGTTGAAGCAATCATCCATAAACCGCGGCAATAGTGGGTCACCTCCTACGGTCCTAAGAATTTGGACAATTTGATCTAGGATCGTTTTTTATAGTAGTGCTGGCAAGTATGCTCGAGTCCACAAGCTCGGATCTTTAATACAATATCTATTATAATCATAACATTATTTATTCAATAATTAACACAATTAAACACATGACATAACCAAATCATATTTTTCCTCTACAATCAGAGTTACGTTCCAATTAAAATTAAATTATATGTTGCAAATTATACATAATGCAACATGTTAACCACTTAACCTCCATATAAAATACCATAAAAATACTGAGTGTTTTAGTAAAAAATAATATACCACAAAATCACAATAAATATAATTCATAAATTTACGCAAATTAATTTTATTTTTAAAATTTACAAATTTTAACCAAAATCTAGAACTGGCAAAAATGGCCCGAATCTATAGGCCCGCCCAAAATCTCGGGGTTTGAGCTTGAAAAAAGGAGGCCCTAAAAAATAAGGACCTAAAAAGCCCGCCCAAAATAGTCCCGGGCCCGATGGTCTTTGGGTTAAAAAGCACGCCCGATAATATAGGATAAAATACTATTGTTTGCAATTGTTATTTAATTTAATTATCATTATAATATTTATATTTTGTATGACTTTGATAGATAGTGAATAAAAGACTTTTAAAGTTTTAATTGTTTATTTTAGGATTGTTATATAAATTATAATCTTGTGATGTTTATATTTTGTGTTTTTAATTTATTTATTCATAATTTTACTAATATTTAAAGATATTAATTGCATAGTTTAATTTTACGCTGTAAACGTCAAATTTTGGGCCCGCCCGCCTGGGGTTGGGTTGGGTCTCACATTTTTAAACCCGAAAATATTCTGATAGGTCTGGGCGGGCTTCATAATTATGAGAAGCTCGATGGGTTGGGCCGGGCGGGCCAGGCCATCTACTTTTGCCATCTCTACCAAAATCTGGTTAGTTCTTGCTTCATCGGTAAAACGACCAATTTTTTGTCAAACTCAAAAGACTTTTATATTCTACGACCATATTTATATTCCCATCAAAATTAATTATATATATATAAACTCAAATAAATGCAAAATACTAAAATAATACAACATGATTTCATGAAGAAGAAATACTATAAAATCATTGAAAATTTTTAAATTTGATAAATTTTAACTGAAATCTGGCTGGTTCATGTTTCATCGATAAAACGACCAAATTTTGGTCAAACCCGTACAACTTTTAATTTTCTACAATCAATTTTTTTTCAAACCCAAATGAATTTTAACTTTCTACGACCAGATTTCGATTTACATTAAAATTAAATTATAAGTTACAAATTATACATAATGTAACACGTTAGGAAATATAAATCAATTTGTCAGTCGCTTCTATTCTATTACAAATTATTCTATGTTGCTAAGTCCCACCGATCCCTCTGCCGCCATTCAAATTTTCTCAGTCGCTTCTATTCTATTATGTATGAAAAAAAAAATATATTAATTTAATTTGTAGTCCAATGAATTCTAATTATAAAAAAATAATTTTCTTTAGGACAATATGTATCTTCTTTGACGTCACCTTTGCTTCGTTTGTTGTCGCCACGGGTGCTCGACCAGATTTTGCCTCTTTTTTTTTCTAAATCGCCCAAAACCCGCCCGCACCACTCTTTCCTTCATTTTTTCTCTTTTTTTCTTCTTTATATATGCCCTAAAAAACTTGTCCACCACATTTTCAATATAGTAATCCAAAGTTCAATAGTGATTTATTATGATCAAAGTTAATTTTATGTGGCATTGAAAACACAATATAATTTTACAGCCGAACTTTGTCATCATTCATCTATTATTGCTCTTTTCAGAACTTAAACAATTTTCCACACCACCGAGTTCAGTGACACTTAAGTGTAACGATTAAAACATAAAAAAAGTGAGGTATATTTGAACTTTTGATATTTTCACATGTTTTTACAAATCGGGTATTTTGCATTTTAGTGTTATGAAAGTGAGTATTTATAAATAATACTATATAATATACTTTAAATCAAATTACTACGAGTTAAAATGAGTAATAATAACAATTTTGTGGATATGGGAATATACACTTATTCATTTCAATTCTTCCACAAAAATATGCACAGTTTCATTTTGGTAACTTTATCGAACATATATATTTTAAATATTATCATCAATATATATTATTATTTATTTAAATTATTGTTATTTGACGTACTGCTAATTTTTCAGTCATTCATAATATATTTAATTTTAAATAATGTAAACTTATTAAATTCTCACCATATTTATATCATTTATTAATCAATTATTATTATGATTTTTACTTTACTCATAAAATACATATTTAATTAATCTATTAATATATTAAATCAAAGTTTTAATAACAATTTTTTCTCGCCCTATTTTAAAATGGAAATTATTTTTAAAAATATAGTTATGTTATGAAGTTTTGTTCACGTTTTATATTTTAAATGTGTATTATTATTCTAATTATTTAATTACTTATTCAATATATCATTATTTATTTTTCGTACTTTATTTTATAAAATATGGTAAGAAATGATACTTTAATTAAATTTTTGCAAAATTTTTAATTTCATCATTCATTTGAATTTATTGGTAATTATCATGATAATTTATAAGATATGATTAGAAAATATAAATTCAATCTTAACTATTGTTGGGAACCCCACAAATTTATTTATGTTTTGATGATATTTCTCGAAACCACACTTAATCATTTAAAGTTATCTAAAATCAAGTAATCAATATCATCTGTTAGGGAAAACTTAAATATAAAAGGAGCGGATTATTTATTCTACAATTTGTATTATTCTTATAATGTTTTCCTGGACATATTGATTATTAAAATTGACAAGCATTTTCTATTTGTATAGTCAGCTAGCTCTTTAAGAACAGATCGTTTTTAAGATAAATAATGATCTATCCTTAATACTTTGTAGCTCGCTGTTCACTTTTCACTTGTCATGGTTTTTGGGTATATTCTTGTATAATAATTTTTAACTGATCGAAATTGCAAAAAGGTAGTTTGAATTTTCAAACTCACCTATAGAAACGATTTGTTGATTTAGAATTGACAACAACTACAAATGTAAAAAGAACAAATGGTTAGAAAAACCATATGTCCTATAGGTCAAGCTGTTTCATAAGGTGAACTACTTCCAAGTCCATGTCGAAGAGAACAATTCCTAAAGAAAGATGGATTCAAGCAACCCTGCAGCCTGCTGTCAACTAACAGATCGTTTTCAAGAAAAACGATCTTTCCTTATACTTTTGCTACTTATACCAAGAGAGTGTCTAAAGAAAGTAATTGGGTAGCAAACCAATGAAATAGAAGCAGCAGCTCAACTAACAGATCGTCGGAAACGATCTGTTAAAACCAAAATCAAGCTAGCTACTCCGCACCTCAACTATGGTGGACTGCCGACATACCTACATTTGTCATAAGTCAACCACTGAGTGAGCCATCACATCAAAGAGCATATTTTGAGGAATGAAGTACGAGAATATCAATTTAGACATACGGTGAATCATCCCAAGTATGGCAAAACACTGGGAAATCGCGTGAAAGGTGGGACAAGATGCATTACAGGCGGCGAGTGTAATATCAACACTGCCATGCATTTAATGTAACCATTAATGCAACGGAGAAGGACACTTCTCTCTCTAACGGATAGTTCCAGCCATGGTTCTATAAAATACCTTCACTTCCAGAATTGAGGACAAGAATTCAAGCTATCAAATTTGCCTTCACTCTGCTCAAATTTCTTCAAGCCTTCAAGCGTTCAAAAACACTCCATCACAAATCCATAATTCCCTCGAGTGTTCATCGTGTTTGAAGAAAGTTATTTCTGAAAATTTGATTTACGAAACCAAAGTTAGGATCTTGTATTGATCCAGTTGCAACCCTAGATAGTAGTTTTCTATTTTTGGGAAGAAGAAGTGTAAACACAAGAATTTATCTAGTTTTGATAATTCTTATGGCTCGTACTCAACGAGTAAAAGAAAGGAGAAAGTCCTAGTGGATTATCGATCTAGTTTTGAACGAGCCGTGGACGTATGGAAAGTTTATCCGGAACCACGTTAATTGCTTGTGTTCTTTCTTAATCTTTGTTCTCACTATATAAGGTCATACTTGAGCTAGATTAATTCTCTCTAACAAGAAGAGATTAACTATCTACCCAAGCTATCTTAAATATTTAGTGTACTTAAGTCTTATCAATTAATCATAAATGAGAAAACCCTAAAAGTTTGATTTATATTGGTGTATCCCCCCCCCCCCCCCCTCACCCACCCCAATACACCAATCTTGCTCTTTCGGGACCAACAACTATATTTATTTCGACTTCTATAATTTGTATATTTGATCTTAAGGGTACTAATAGTACTTGTTTGAAAGATTATAATTTAGAATTTATAACATAATTTAGGAATATATTTTTTAAAGTGTAGATTTATATTTTTATTTTTAATATAATTTTATGTCTAATTTTATTTTTAAAATATTATATCGCGCTCTAATGCGATTAAAATAATACTAAATAGTATAAGACTTTTTTTTAGATCAGGAATAGTATGAGACTCTTATTCCACTGACAACACATTCAACTAATTCATTTAAATTCATGCCAAGAGCTGTAAAAGAAGATTCGGCCGATTTGATAATGAACATGTATGGGTTGTAAAGAGAAAGACCCGATTGATTTTCATGTTGGTCTGACCCAATCCAAAATGATCTCAAATAAGATGAGAAAACTTGGTACAATTCGATCATTTTACACTATTTTTTTTAAACATGTATGAGTCCTGAAAGCAAATAATTATATATTTTTATTATGGTCATATAATTTTTCACAGTTCAATTTATACTAAATAAATTAATTATTATTTAGATTAAATATTATTTCTTTCATCTATCAATAGTGCGTTCTTATTATCCGTTTGAGACGTCCACCAAGAATATGTTGTTTCATTTCTTTTAACTTGATTATACAAAACACCCAATATTTTAAACATTATATATAATCTATTTGGTGCGTTCTTTCTCCATTAAAAATATATTTTACATTTTTTTTAATATCACAATGCACTATTTATAATCAGATAGAGTATTGATTGTCGTATCATAGATTCTGACACGTGAACGTAACCAAGTCTTCTAATGAGAGTCTGGATATAGTCAACGAGACGAGATAGCTCTGGAAGATTTATGAGCTCTTCTATGCTTGGAGTTATGTGTTTCCCTTAACTTCCATTTAAATATCTACATGTTACACATTGTCATTGCCCCGAACCAAGTAAGATATCGCAGTAGAGATTGACATAAGAACCACAATTTTGGCAACAATGCGGATCACATTGAATAATCGGAGGTCCTGGTGAAACCTCCATGCCTGGAGAATCTATAGCCCCAAATCCCAAATTGGGTACATTGGCTAGCTTCTTTTCTTTCAGCACATGTGAGATAAGCAGCAAGTGTTATGGTTTGTATACTTCAAAGCACGTTCTATGCTCAGACGTTGTAACATGTTTATTTTCATTTTCGTTTAATGAGAATAAATAATTTCATCATTGGTTTGTAATTTATTTTTTGTCGATTATTATATTGCAAACAAATCTTTTTTTTCTACAATTGTAGACTGTGTGGTGGATCGATAATCACAGAAGGTAACATAGTCAGCTCCTTTGTAGAATAAAGTTCACAGCCTAGACGGACCTTGAAAGTCTAGTAGGTAAAGGTTGCGGTATCTTTCGATGCGAGAGTTGGTCTTAGTCGGCATAATGATATCGGTATGTATATGCTGTCACACATGCTTGCACACACACACACACACACACACATATATATATATTGTGTGGTTTTACAGTAAGATAAGTTCTTCGTGGTGTTGCTAAGAACAAGTTCTCGAAAATTCTTTATTTCTTAATCTGTGACAATGACATTAATATACGCGACTCATTATGCACTAATGTGATTCATTTGCACTTGCAGATTTTTCACAACACTATATAGTAATGTTTTGGGTAGTGATAATTGGTTTAGTGAGAAGTGCTCGATTGTTGTCGCATGAAATCGTGTCTCGGAAAAATCCAGTTGATTAAATCCTCATGAGGCGTTCAAAATATTTGTTATATAAGAAACCCAACAGTTGAAATCTATTCCATATATAGCAATTAAAGTCTGAACCGGATCACTCACGAATAAATATATTAATTAATTTTGAGTTGTCAGCGAACTAGATTAACGAATGAATTTAAAAATTTTAAACGCGGAAAATAATAAATGATAAAAGAAGGTTACATATGTAATTTGAGTGGGCGCCGAATAATTCAATATTTATCATATAGTGGGATCGATAAATATTAATATAAAATTTATATCTTATTATATTTCTTAGAGTAATTAATTGGGTCAAATTGACTTGGTCATTATTATTTAATG
Organism: Leonotis leonurus; assembly: GCA_026898415.1. NCBI lineage: Eukaryota > Viridiplantae > Streptophyta > Magnoliopsida > Lamiales > Lamiaceae > Leonotis > Leonotis leonurus. Next base: position 66,759 of record JAPKLX010000184.1, read on the forward strand.
AAGTCAAAGTTTGACTAAGTCTATTAATTGAATAATTGAATATTAGAGATAATGTTGGACTTGTTCTTTTGTTGGAAGGTTCATGTCATTCTCGTTTGAAACTCTGACCTAGCCTACAACACGCCTATAAATATAGTAGATGGGGTGGCCGAAAATATCATCCCACACAAATTGAATTTTCTGCCAACAAAATATTATTTTACTTTGTGATTTTCAAAATTTTAAGACAGTATTTTTACACTACAATTTTTGAGTTCCTCCCCTTTTGATAAACTCCGACCGATCGCTGACACAATAGTTGAGATGTAGGTTGGGAGATGTTCCAGATGTCGGATCTGTTCGTGATTTTCGGAGCGGATCATGGTTCGTAACCGTCTATTCAATTCGTCTTTCCTCAAGCGGCGGACAAGCACATGAGAAAGTATAATTTTATTCTATAATTTATATCTTCTTGTATGTAGTATGTGCTTAAAATTATATAATTATTTATTTATTAAACTTGTAGATCCTACAAATCGTGAACTCCTCAACCGGATTCCGTAAAAAAGCTACCGATCAGCAAGCTACCAACTCAAAAAACGAAGCAAGAGAACTTGCTAGCTCAGAAAACTCAATCCATTATCTATTACCCATATACTATTAACAATAAAAATATTTACATTAATTAATTATTGACCTTTGTTTGAAATCTTTGGTAACATAACACGACAACAGTTTCACTCTTGAATTTTCATTAACATGATGAAATGTTGGCGACATTTATTCAAAGTCCTCCAATGAAAAAAGAGAAATGGACAAGAATGGTACAAATAAATATAAATGTCCAGTGACAACAGTAGAAGCAACCTATTAGTTAAACTGTGAATAAAAAGAATCATATTTATAAAATTAAAATGTAGCGTGTGTTAATGTGACATTCTACCAACTGCTCTTAGATATTGTAGACAAATTAACATTTGTCTGGGCATAGGAAAATGGAGTGGACAAGATAAGTTCTAAGCTAGTAGATAATTACTTATACAAGAAATTTTTTTTTATTTCTCCCAGCTACCTAACTCCTTATAAATTTTTCTAGATGATGCATGCCTTTATTAAACGTGCAATATTTTCATTAATTAGCCACACCCACACACGTGTGAGTGTCTCTATTTATTAGGGACTACTGAGAGGTACACATTAAATGTTAGTACTTTATTAAATTTAGATATTGAGTCAATCTATCTATATCTATATTAAACAAAACCAATAGCAAAAAAAATTCCCGTCTTAACATATATTGAATAATATTTATTGTATTTGTAATATAATTTGCATAATTATATATAACATTATTATAGGATAAATACATTAAATTGTAATTTACAGTTACATATATAATCATCCAATCGTTTCATCTCCACTTTAAATGATCATGCACTTACACATAATATAATAAATTGTGATTCGCAATCACACATATATATAATTATCACATCACTTCCATTAGCAAAAAAATTATTGTATTTGTATCGGAGTAGTTCAATGTAACATTTGCTAATAGGCGTGTTAAATTATGTCTAGATGTTATCGGAGTAGTTCAACGTAGAAAAGTTAGAATTGTTCTTTGCAATGATGAGAATGAAATAATTTTAGTAGAGATCACTCTACAAGATGGGGAGTAAATAATGATTGTATATAATTGCATATACTAAATCGAGATCACTATACAAGATGGGGAGTAAGTAATGATTGTATATAATTACATATACATTAAAATTTTAATATAAATTTCAAAATCTTTCATGAAAGATAGTAAAAGTTTAAATTCTCATAGGCTTCTCTTAATCTATATAATATATTAAAGGAATAAATATTGGAAGTCTCTCCTTAATCCAAGGCTTATGTGGCATCACCACAAGCCTTTTTATCATATATGGTAATTTAATTAATATGATTTAATTATATTTTATATAGTAATCAATCATCATAATTTTTGTATTCCACACGATTTCTTTATTTCGGTAAGTCAATAATTTTTTTTTACAATTTCTTGATTTAGGTAAGTTCAATCGATCATAATATTTAATTAATTATTCTCCAGCATTATTTTCTATGGTTCTGCAACGATATAATTTTATGGTTCTATTTAACATCACTTCTATTCAGTATTATTATTTATCTTAAAAATCATATTAAATATTATTAATTCTAATATTTATTTGATTTGATCAAATAATAAGTTTTTATCAAACAAATAAAGAGTCAATTTTTAAAATTTTATTTTTAAATTACGATATAAAGTGATTATGTACCGATAAATTTTACACGGAATGAGTCTATATGTAGCAATTTTATTCTGCAACGATATAATTTTATGGTTCTATCTAACATCACTTCTATCCAGCATTATTATTTATCTTTAAAAAATCATATTAAATATTATTATTTCTAATATTTATTTGATTTGATAAAATAATTAGAGCCAATTTTTAAAATTTTATTTTTAAATTACGATATAAAGTGACTAAGTATTAATAAATTTTACACGGGATGAGTCTTTATGTAACACGTTTATTCTGCAACGATATAATTTTATTGTTTTATCTAACATCACTTTTATCCAACATTATTATTTATCTTAAATAATCATATTAAATATTATTGAATCTAATATTTATTTGATTTGATCAAATAATTAATTTTTATCAAACAAATAAAGAGTCAATTTTTAAATTTTATTTTTAAATTATGATATAAATTGATTATGTACCGATAAATTTTAAAATAGGTGAGTCTTTAATTTATGTAACACAAAAATTAATGAAAGAAAGTCGTCTTTTTATTCATTTATTTTCATGTCTCTATTGACTATATATATATATATATATATAGGGAGTGGTTCAGGTAGAAAGTGATATTAAGGTATAAAATAGGAAGAGATCTTAATCATTGATTTAACATAATCCAACGCGTCAGATTAATTAGGCAAAATATAATTATTTAGGGAAACACTGAATTTGCATCGCTGTGGAACAATGCACAGGGGTAATTAGGTAACAATACATGTGGCAGTTTTCCAATTTAATTCAAAAATCTCTTTCCTCCCCATCAATTGCGTAACTGGAAAGGGAAGTTACCACCAAAGAATCCTTACCTTCTGAAAAAAAATCTCTCTTTCCAAGAATCTTCTAATTCACGTTTACCAACATGGTGATAAGTCAGGAAGGCGACGGGCGACTGTCGACGAAGAAGACGATTTCCAGTAGTGTATTATTAGAAGTATGTTAATGCATTTGGATTATATATGTAGTGCATATTAATAATACACGTGAATTAATATGCCAATAACACATGATGACTTTCTAACTCCGTACATACGCACTCAAGATACGATGCAAGTTAGACATGGAAGAATAAAGTTCTACTACTCTGAAAAATATCTAGTCGACGCATTTCCACCGGAGCCGACGACGACTATTTCGAAACTCCAACAATACCAACTGAAGTTAGGATGCAGGTCGAGCGAACAAGAAGTGCCAATGAAACTAAATTCATAATCATGTGTAAAACTAAATATCACAAATGTCAAATATATGTGAATATACCAATGCTGATGCGTCGGAATTTTCAGCCAATTATTTTTACAGCATATGTATTATAGTAAACAAGATTATGCATCACATGTTATACATAAATGCATTGTACATATCATTAACCTAATATTCAAAAACATATTATGCTATAATGCAAAACACACTATTATTCAATGCATTTCTAACAACAAACTAATGCAGATATCATATTCACAATGCAACTAAAAGTGAATTACAATGCATTTCTATATACAATAAACTAACGGTTTAAACAATGCATGGTGAAAAATAAATTGATGCATTTTAACACATACAACAATGCCTGCTCGACGAATGCAATTTCTAAATCACCAGGAACGATTTAATTTTGTTTCACTTTCAATCAAATCTCTTAACACGTTTTGAGTGTTAATTTTCCTATTAAATTCACGAATCCCTTAATTATTGTAACTGAATCTCCAATAAATAATCATATGCGACAGTTATGGTATGATTAAGTTAATTTCCTGAAATATCTCATATAATGCAACCACTACTTTAATGGGTTATTCTCTCTCTTAATTAAATTTACTCATTTAACCTTATTGTTTGATTAATATACGTTTTTTAGGAATTAAAAATTTGTAATTGCATCTTCAATCATAACCGTTAGATCTAATAATTGAATGGCTGTGATTATTTCCTATTTCCTACTTTAAAAACACTTTCTATATGATCTATATCCTATATATATATATATATATATATATATATATATATGTTTATACATAAATTTATTATTTTCTTAAAAAAATGAATGAGATTCCATTTTATCACAATAATCTAATCATGATCGATTGTCCTTTGAAAATGGAATAAGCAAAATTGTATATAACAAATCATCCAAGTGCTAAAAGGAAACTTAAGACGAAAAAATTTAGTTCATATAAAAAAATTTATGCTTCTGAATTAGTTGTCTTTTAACACAATTTTGTAAAATTCAATTTTTAAATTGATTTTGAGATGTTTCTAAAATTGATACGATTAATCATATCAAGATTAGGTTCATGTGAGAAAAAAAAAAGATATATGTGAGAAATGAGAATTAATCTAAACTCTCTATTTTGATAAAATTAATGGTTGATATTAATTGGATTTAATATAAATATTTTTCTTTATTTTTGAAGGATGTAAGTTAAGTTAAATAGAATTTAATTTATAGATGAAATCACAACCATTAATTTACTAAAATAAATGATGGAAATATTTTGTCATTACTCACATTGGATCATTTATTATATGATCCAAAACTATATATATGGAAAGAATTGTTATATATATATAGGGGATAATTATGATTAATGTTTGTGTTAACTAAAAATACATTTAAACAATTCATATTTTTCTATGGATATAATTAAATTATATCCTAATCAATAAACTCTAGGGTTAATAGGTAAAATTACCCACTTTCATAAAATAAAAATAAAAAATACCCACTTAAAAATAAAAGATAAAAAATACCCACTTTTTATAATAAGATGATGAATTTAATCATGTGCTCATGCTATTTTACAATAACATGATGAATTTCATCATGTGCTCATGTTATTCAAGTTATTTTAAATTTGAATAACATGAACACATGATCAATTTCATCATGCTATTGTAAAAAGTGGGTATTTTTTATTTTTTATTTTTAAATAAAATATATACAAAAATTATCTTTTAATCTCCACCATTGATCTAAATAATTTAACAGTCAAGATTTATTTTTAGTTAACTCGTATATAACCATTTTTATTTGATCTCTTCTCTCTATATATATATTATATTAGTGTGAAGCAGTCGCATTTTGTTTCAATTTAAAAAATATATACTTTATTTCTATATTATAATTTATTCTATCATTTTAAATTAAAAATTATACCAAAATATATTCTATCAATTTGTTTATTATCATTTAAACTTAAAATAAATGAATAAAATAACAAATCAAGCACTATAATTTATATATATATATATATATATATATATAATTAGTGTGAAGTAGTCGCATTTTGTTTCAATTTAAAACATATATACTTTATTTCAATATTATAATTTATTCTACCATTTTAAATTACAAATTATATCAAAATCAAAACTCAATTTGTTTATTATCATTTAAACTTAAAATAAATGAATAAAATAACAAATCAAGCACTATAATTTGTAATTTAAAGTTTTCAATATTAATTTATAATATATTGGAATATATAACTATATTTCACGCGTCCATCAAAAACTTATATATAATTCATTTTTTGGTTGTCCAGAATGATTTATAAATTATATTTTTCGAACATGTTCACCATAATAGTTCTTTTATCTCAATATTTCAACCCCGTTGCATATTTAATAATCACACATCATACAAAGTTGAGACTCATTATCACCCATCAAACTTAGCATCCTTTTATTCAATCTAGAGCCTTCAAAAGTTATGAAAACTTTTGGCATATGTGAGTGTAAGAATGTTGAAAGAAATGTAAAAATGTCAAAATATATATAGCGATAGAATATAACTTATTCAATAGGCATTAAGAACATAATCATATTAATGATCAATCGTATAAAGCGCACATTCTTAGTATTTATTTTCTATAATTTTTAATTAGATTTTGTATAATTTTATTTTCATATACTTTGTTCGAATCAGAGATGTTGGTCATTCTCAAAAATTAAATTTAGACAAAAGCAATCATCTACTCACATTTTGCATAATTAATGTTTCCACGATCAAAGTAAAAATATTATGTGATTAATAATTATATTTCTACAAGAGTTAATTAATTATCGATTTTCAATTAAAGTTTATCGATTGTGATAATAAAACAAAAAAAAAACATAAAATAATGATAATTATGAGGACGCATCTGCCTACACAACAATATAATATCACTTCATCACTCACTCACACATTAACCATTCATGCCACATGAGTGAGCAAAATTGTTAAATATGGATCAATATGAAATCAACTTAAAACTTATCAAGTGAGATTCATACTTTTTAATTTATTTTTAATAAGTTTTACTCATTTACACATTTATTTAAAAAGAAAATAATTCATATATATTATATATGCAAATAAATTTCACGAATCAAAGTAACATAAAATATATCATCCATCTATTGAAGGTTAAGTATCAATTGTTACTTGCGAAGTCAACAACTAATCATAATCACGAAAAATGATGTTATCCAGAATATTGTTCATTATTCCAACATTGAGCATCATATTTTCTTATCTTTATTCAAAACATATAAAAATTATACGTTAAATATAACAAAATTTGCAGTATATTATTGATGTTTGAAGATATCTACACATCTGAATATTGGAATGATTAAAAGTGTTCTAAAATATAACCATCATCTCAATATTGTGTGATTGCCCAATAATTGAAACTCATGTCTTATAGGCTTTATGGGTGATTGCAATTATAATTGGAACAACTACTGAGTGAGATGAGTTTCATTATTTTAGAATAGTAATTGGACCGTAGTTATTAACTACAGTTTACGATTAAGAATCGGTATTTGGTAGCGTCGATTCTAGTTATAAAATCATCGATCCCCGATTACGAATTGCATTAAAAAATTATATTTTTACATGAATTTACAAGTTAAAATGTAATTTTACCAGCTATAAACAACGATTATATATAATATAAAACATGAAACTGAAATAATGATAAGAAAAATACATGAAAATATTAATTTCAATTTTGATTACAAATTTAATTTTTAAATTCTAAATTTAGTTTTATAAATTTGAGAATTTTTTGCTCCCGTTTGAAAAACTTAGGACATTCAGGACTACTCAAGAAATTTGCAGCTAGGAACAAGATCACAATTTAAAATTTTCCATTTCGAAATTCGAGAGTTCGAAGTCCCAGGTAGGATAGGGAAAATAAAATTTAAAATTTTCGAAAGTGGAACTTCATGATGAATACTCGATATTAACGTGATTCTCACCCCTAATTATTTAATTTAATACTCTGAAGAAGTAGTTTTGTATAAATAATTTCGACTACGATAATATATTCATAATAATCCATCCCATAACCTAAATTTTCGAGAATTAATCAATGAACTTTCAACATTAATTGACGAGAAAAGTATCATTTCATAATTCTATTTTTCATTTTTTTGAAGAGATTTGAGACAAGAAAAAATATGAATATTATTTAATCAACTTTGAAATTAGCACGACAGGTAAACGAGCTTTCATAAATTTTATTCTTATCCCAATATTGTTGGCCCCGTTTGACTAAATATGTGAGTGTTTTATTGACTTTTGAAGCCAAGAATAATAGGACAGAGGAAGTAATAATTACCAAAATTTATTGTACTTTACAATTTTAGATTTTTATATAATTATTGTACTTAAATGAGAGTGTCTATATATAAGCATATTTAAATAATTAGTTGATATGACATTATGAGTTTTATTAGTAAGCGATTTGGAGAATAATGAGTAGTAAAATTGCTTTTATTAATAGGCTTTGAGAATATTACAAATACATAAATTAAAATATTATATAAATTACACATTTGAGTTTAAGACATAAATAAATTTTATAATATATCTATATTTCGGGTTTGATGAAAAACTAAAAGTTTAAAAATGATCAAACACATTACACAACAACAAATATTATGATATGTTATAAAAAAATTTGACAAAATTGCAACGTGATAAAAGTATAATTATTCATATATAACGTAAAGGTTGAAGTCACTATCTAATTATAATATTGGTCGATTAATAAAAATATAATTAATAATGTGAACTTCTAATAAATTGTTATGTTATCATTTTCAATCTTTAAAAATAAAATGATAACAAATAATATTCAATTTATGTCGAATTTCAACCGGTAAGAAACTAGTTCCAAAAAGTAACAGTATTTCCTTCTTTTATTAGAATCACAACATTTTTGTACCCGACAATCTTTAACAAATTAGAAGCAAATCTCATTTTTCTTGATTTCTTGACTCACATTTCACATTCACATCCAAATCTTGTACTTGGAAAAGTTTATGCACAAATTAATTTCAGATAATATTTTATAGAATACTTGGAAAAGTTTATGCACAAATATAAATCATGTTACTTTATAATTTGTTAACATAATTGCAAATTCATGCTACATAAAAAATTATATCATTTCAGAATATACGTGTTGCATAAAGACTCATCCGGTGTAAAATTTATTGGTACATAATCACTTTATATCGTAATTTAAAAATAAAATTTTAAAAATTGACTCTTTATTTGTTTGATAAAAACTAATTATTTGATCAAATCAAATAAACATTAGAATTAATAATATTTAATATGATTATTTAAGATAAATAATAATGCTGGATAAAATTGATGTTAGATAAATTTACAAAATTATATTGTTGCATAATATATGTGTTACATAAAGACTCATCCCGTGTAAAATTTATTGGTACATAATCACTTTATATCGTAATTTAAATATTAAGATAAATTGAACTTATCTAAATCAAGAAATGGTAAAAAAGGAACAAAGATATTAACTTACCGAAATAAAGAAATCGTGTGGAATACAAAAATTATGTTGATTTATTACTATATAAAATATAATTAAATCATATTAATTAAATTACCATATATAATAAGAAGACTTGTGGTGATGCCACATAAGCCTAGAATTAAGGAGAGACCTTCAATATGTATTCCTCTAATATATTATATAGATTGGAATCAAATCTCGAGACGTGTTATATTGGCTGATCTTTTTTGATTTGGTTTATCTTTCTATTTTCACGTTTAATTTTAATGTTTTGATTTTGATTGATCAGAAATGTCCTTGTACCCGGGAGTTGATGTTTTTAACTTGTTTGTGAATGATATGTGGAACCCTTGGAAATAGTTTTGATGATAGTTATCGAAACACACACTTAGAATTTACTTAAGTGTATAATAGTACAGATCGTAGTATGCTATGTAAGTGGTAGTTGATCTGATCTGTAAATATATAAAGATTTGTATTTAGATATGTCTATAAGAGATCCACTTAGACTTAGGTTTTACTTTCATATGTTAGTATAACAGTTCACCATGTAAAGGTACAGATTGTGAGTTACCATCTGGTCCTAACCTGATATGTTCAAGACTTAGCTTTTTCTAGATGTTGCAATGTAAAAAGACAGATCGTGAGTCATGATCTGTATCTATAATGCATATATTCTTAGTATAGATCTGCAGCTGAGCTTACAAGACACTGATCGTAGGATACGATCTGTCCAGATGCTGCCTAACACTGGAGTATCCAAATCACATGAGGTGATTTATTCAAACAGATCAAGGAGTGATCTGTTTAGCACACAGATCCATGGGTGATTTGTCATATGTATAAGTGGTACAAATGATCTACCTAAATGGGTTTGTTTAGCCTCTTTTTGTTCGTCTAAACTTGTGTTTTCCGTATCTTTATTCGTGTTATTTCCCCTCGATTGCATGATGTTTTGGCTCGATTTACATTTCATTTTATGTTTCAGGATCACTAGCCTAAACCAGTCTTGAAGTTGGAGAAGATACAAGAAAAGATCGAGAAATGGCGAAAGAATGAAGTCTAGTGCCGAGAGTACTAGTTAGCGGTCGCGTAGCACTAAGCGGCTGCTGACTAGGCCTTAGCGTGCCACGGCCGAGCCAGGCGCCGAGCAACGCCAAGCCCGAGCCAGCGACCGCTGACCCCAGCGGATGACTCGGGCCTGGCACAACGGCCTCAATGAGGAACGCGGAACCATCCGAGTCAGCGGCCGCTGACTTTGAGTGGTCGCTGACCAACCCTCTCGGCTATATATACTCGGCGAGTTTCTCATTCAATAGACATTACTTTTGGCTAGTATTTCAAGACCCTTTCCGACGCCACTTTTTATCATTATTTCCATACATTTTCTTTTCATAGTTTAAGCTCGTCTCGACCTAAATTTGAATGTCGAGACTTTGATTTCCTCTAGTTAGTTCTCTTTAGTTTTAGATTTCGTACTCGAAGGTTAGCCGATTACAACATTCTGTTTCGTATTTCGTTTCCAGAATTCTCTTGTGGATTCAAACCATTTTCAAGTTATTAATCAAGTTCGTTTCCCTTTTTGTTATTTTTGCTTTCGTTTATTGATTTCATTCGTTTAATTGTGTATGCTTTCGGTTTCTTATTTCGTTTACGAGTTCCAATTTTCTTTCCGCATTCTTGTTGATTTCGAATTCCAAGTTACTTGCTTTCTTTTGAATTCGTATCTCGGTTTCTTAGATAGATATTTGGTTTACTCATTGCTTTCTATTAGATTAGATTTAATTTACTTTTCTTATTTATATTCTTCGCCTAGTTTTATAATCTCCAACAAATCCTTTTTATTGCTTTCTTGAACAAAGAATCGAATTGCCCTGTTAAGTCTTCCTTGAGAATATGACTTTTGGGTTGGCTTATCATTGCTAGATGACCTCGTTTTAAATTGCGAGCGACTCGAAACAATTTTAGTCGAAACAAATTTTAGCGTTGTTGCTAGAAAGCCGTTGACGCCCTTCATTGTTCTTTTTTTCTTTTTATTTTATTTATTATATTTACTTCTTTCTTCTATATTATGGTGCGCATAACGTTTTTTTTTAGTATTGTGTATGCAAGGTCGCTGCAGTGCTAGAAAGCCGTTGACGCCCTTCATCGATAACATAAACCGGAGGCGTGCGATCCTAGCCACCGTAGAAAAAGGCATTGAGCACATTGACAAATTTTTGCTACCGCGTTTATTCGAAGAGATGGCCAATGAGAATACGGACGAGAGACCGCGCTATATGGGCGATTTCACTAAGCCCAAGTTCGGCGCTACTGCTACTTCAGCCATTATTCTCGACACCGCAGTTCGGAACTATGAGTTAAAGCCACATCACCAATCACTGCTCCCGACATACCATGGACTCCCGAGTGAAGACGCTTTGACGTTCATCCGAGAATATTATACGGTGGTGCAAATTTTCCCGCTTCACTCTCTGACGGAGGATAAACTCAAGTTGAAGTGTTTCCCTTACACGTTGAAAGATAGGGCCAAATCTTAGTTCTAATCTCTTCAACCAAGATCACTCACTACTTGGGCATCGGTTTGTGAGAAGTTCATGTTGAAGTACTATCCGCATCATAAAACTCAAGCGGTACGTACTAAGATAATGAAGTTCGCACAAGCCCACGACGAGCCATTCCATGAGGCGCGGGAGAGATTCTAGGAGCTACTTTAGCAGTGCCCTCACCATCAGATGGCACCGGAGATGCTATGCCAATTCTTTTATGATGGCCTGCTCCAGACTACTCAGTTCATGTTGGACAGTTCGGCAGGAGGAAACATTTCAGTCAAGAAGGCGGAGGATATGAATGAGATTTTTGAGACCCTAGCCGCGAGTTCGCAACAGAAATCCTCTCGACCGAGACCAATGGAGGCCAATGCAGTGTTCACCACTCCCGATCTTAAGAAGCAAATGGCGGAGATGATGCGGGAGCTACAAGAATTGAAGATGAACCAACCCCCATCACCATCTGTTCAGTAACCTGCACTTGAGCCATGCGGTATTTGTGGCGACTTTAGCCACGTTGTGGAGGGATGTCCGCGAATGGGAGAGATGACACCCAAAGGACAAGCTGAGATTTACGCGGCACATGAATTCACACCCCAGCCTCAACCTCAACAAAACTCAGGATGGAAACCTCAATTCCAAGGGCATGGAGCACAAAATTTCCAAAACAGATGGCCACCGGCTCAGAATTTTTGCCCTCAACATCAACCGCAGTCGTACTTCCCACCACAACCGCCACATCGACAATTTTTTCCATCACAACAGCAACAGTTCTATCCACCACCGGTGCAGCAACATCCATATCAACATACCCCGTCCCAAAGATCATCTATTGAAGACAGTTTGGCCGCATATATCCAAGAGAGCAAGAAGGCTAGAGAGGCTCAAGACGCCACAATTAAGCGCCTCGAGACAGCTATAGGGCAGATTTCTGGCGCTGTTAACCAGTTGCACTAAAACTAACAGACGGGGAAAATTCCAACACAAGGACAATAGCCCCATCAAGTGCAAGCAGTGTCCGTCCTAAGGGATGACAATGTGGTGGAAAACAAGATGGAGATGCAGCACAAAACCGAAGTTAATAAGGAGGACAGACCACTACCTGAAGTAGAAAGAAAGTAGCCTGGCAGGGAACTTCATAAGGCGGTCAATCCATACATCCCCCCCATTCCTTATCCCAGTAGGTTAAGGAATGTCAAAAGCGACTAGCAGTTCGTAGATCTATTCAAGATGTTATCCAAGGTGACTGTGAACGTCCCACTCCTCAAGGTGATCAAGAATATTCCCTCTTATGTCAAATTTTTCAGTGAGCTGATCTCGAAGAAAAAGAAACTTGGCGATCAAGAGTTGGTGTCAGTCTCCGAAGTGGCAAGTACTATCATGCAACAGCCCTTACCTCCTAAACGACGCGATCCATGTAGCTTCGTTATCGACATCACTTTAGATAATGGTAAGGCGGCATCTGGCATGCTAGACTTAGGAGCTGAAATTAATCTTATGCCATATTCTATTTTTAAACAATTAGGATTAGGTAAATTGAAACTCACTCGCATGTGCTTACAATTAGCTGATAGATGTGTGAGACACCCTCGAGAAATAATCGAAGATGTTCTTGTTAAAATTGGTGGACTAATCATTCCTGTTGATTTTGTTATCTTTAGATAGGAGATGTGTGTGAGGAAGGAGTCGAGCATACACTACTCTTAGGAAGACTTTTTATGGCTACCAAAAATACTATTATTGATGTCAAAAATAGTACCATTAAAATGTATGTCCTTGATGAGGAAGTATCTTTTTCTACTCACCAAAATCACACCGCACATTATGTCAACTTTGTTGATACGTGCTATATAGATACTACTAACCCTTTTGTTAAGAAATCTAAGCTGCAGGTTTTTCATAGTAAGGACATTGCTCAAGGGAAGGGCTTGGACACGCAAAGGAAGATCGAAAGAATAGAAGTTTTGAAGGACAAACGAGGCCCAGCGAGAGACTAGGTCTGCGACCGCGGAGACTCAGAGCCTGCGTATAGGGGCGCGAAAAGATTTTACGAGAGGCATGGTTAGCGACCGCTGACCCAGCAACCATCGCACGCCAGCACGCAGTGGCACCTCCCTCCCGAGCCAGCAGTCGCTGACATCTCAGTGGCCGCTGACTCCTTCTCTCGGCCCACCTTCTCACTCACCCAAACCCCGAACTTCAAGCACGTCCCAGAATAATCAAATCCCAAAGGATCGACCCGCTCATTCTCTGAAAATTTCAACCATCAAAGGGCAATGCACCACATGCTCAAAAGTGGAAAGTGTCATTTCGAGTAACTTGGCATCGAGTTAAAACATATATCGAGAATAACTCCATGCCTGAAGTTATGGAGTCAAACCCCAAATTTGACAACCCTGGTTGATTGAGCTATCTCGTCAAGCTAGTAACGTAAAAGAAACGCTTCGTGAGAGGCAACCTACGCTATCTCCCATTTTTATTACTTTATTCCTTTTCATATGTGAATGTGAAACCGGCTAATTTTCGTTTTCCATTTGTTTGTTTTTCAGGTTTTCTTTCCGTCTTGTTGCTCCGAATGCCGCATTTCAGGGACGTATTCTCTATCCCCCACTCTTTAGATCTTTACTTTCTGCAATGAGGGCATTGGTCTATCTTTGTAGGGGGGAGGGGTATTTTTTTCATGTGTGCATTCATTGTTTTATTTTAGCGTCTTGTGTTATCCAAAACTTTGATTGCTTTAAAGCTACTTGATCTTGATATCTTGTGGTTAAATCGAGTCGTGGCATATGTTTAAGAAGAGATGAGATTTGAAAACCTTGATTGATTTGAATTGATTTATATTGTGAAATGTAGATGAACTAGGAATGTGTGGAACATTATGACCGAATTATGATCTTAGTAGAATGATTAAAATAGTGATGCATGATGATATAAATTGATTGATTCAATTGGCTAGTTGTTTATAACCACTTATTGTGTATCCTTGTTTTATATGGAAAATCGAACTTTGTCAAGAGGTCTTTGCTCCTATAGGAACCATGAGCACGGGAAACCGCGTGAGGATACATTAGGAAACCCCTAATTGTTCACACCTCGCGACAATGACCATATAACTTGAAAATTGTTCTGAATTATCTTTTTGAGTTCGTAAAAAATATGGATAAATAAGGATTCTACCCCGCTCTCTTAATCAATAATCCAAAATTTATAAAAGAGATGGGTATGGGAAACCACAGCAGGAAAACCCGAACATTCGGAGTACTCACCCGGTGAACATTGTCCTTAATATTCCTCATGTTGAAAAGAAAAGTAAAGAAAAGAAAAAGATACGCTATTAAGATGGATAAAAACTCTAGCCGGTTATGTGATCTCAATAACATCGTATGCATCATTATTTTTTGTTGTTCGAATTGATTATTATCTAGTCTAAATGGTCTACTTTCTTCTATGATCTCAATGTGACGTGACGTGATGATATGAAATTGATTGTGGAATGATTTGAAGTCTTATCAAGAACGAATGTCGTGAATAGATTTTTCCCTAACGATAGTTTAGAAAAAGTTATCCTTGAGGACAAGCAAAGTTTTGTGTGTGGATGAGTTGTTTAACCTCTTTTTGTTCATCTAAACTTGTGTTTTCCGTATCTTTATTCGTGTTATTTTTCCTCGATTGCATGATGTTTTGGCTCGATTTATGTTTCAGGATCACTAGCCTAAACGAGTGTTGAAGTTGGAAAAGAGACGAGAAAAGATCGAAAAATGGCGAAAGAATGAAGTCTAGTGCCGAGAGCACTTGTCAGCGGTCGCGTAGCATTAAGCGGCCGCTGACTAGGCCTTAGCGTGCCACGGCCGAGCCAGGCGCTGAGCCAGCGCAAAAGCCCGGGCCAGCGACCGCTGACCCCAACGGATGACACGGGCCTGGCACAACGGCCTCAGCGGGGAACGCAGAACCACCCGAGTCAGCGGCCGCTGACCAACCCTCTCAACTATAGATACGCGACGAGTTTCTCATTCAATAGACATCACTTTTGGCTCGTATTTCAAGACCCTTTCCGATGCCACTTTTCATCATTATTTCCATACGTTTTCCTTTCATAGTTTTAGCTCGTCTCGACCTAGATTCGAGGGTTGAGGCTTTGATTTCTAGTTAGTTCTCTTTAGTTTTAGATTTCGTACTCGAAGGTTAGCCGATTGGAACATTCCGTTTCGTATTTCGTTTCTAGAATTCTCTTGTGGATTCAGACCTTTTTCAAGTTATTAATCAAGTTTGTTTCCCTTTTATTATTTTGGCTTTCGTTTATTGATTTCATTCGTTTAATTATTTATGCTTTTGGTTTCTTAATTCATTTACGAGTTCCAATTTTCTTTCTGCATTCTTGTTGATTTCGAATTCCAAGTTACTTACTTTCTTTTGAATTCGCAGCTCGGTTTCTTAGATAGATATGTGGTTTACTCGTTGCTTTCTATTAGATTAGGTTTAATTTACTTTTCTTATTTATATTTCTCGCCTAGTTATAGAATCTCCAACAAATCATTTTTATTGCTTTCTTGAACAAAGAATCGAATTGCCGCGTTAAGTCTTCCTTGAGAATACAACTTGGGTTGGCTTATCATAGCTAGATGACCTCATTTCAAATTACGAGCGACTAGAAAATATTTTAGTCGAAACAACGTTATTTGTCCACCTGTACATACTTGGTGTCACGTAGGCTTCGTTTTCACATACCTCTTCTCGTAAAATAATTCAAATTCTGGAAAACAAGGTAATACTTGAAATGACAACAAAGGACGCATTGCTGGCAAGGAGTACATCAGTAACGGCTAATTCAAGCATTTAATGCTCCACAACGGCTAGTTCGTGAATCAAACGCCTATAAAGACTCCTTCAAGAGTTCATAAACAACTCATTGGATTTCAATCGATTAAACTTTGTAGAAATATTCTTACAAGCTTTAGACGTGCTCAAATGCTCAACTTTTCATTATCTCAACATTTCACTTAGACTTTCTGCACTTATAGGATCCATTGTTCTTAGTATGCTATACATTATATCTTAAGCAAGAACATACCCCACTAGAACTATCATTGTACTTAGATACAAGCACTGTAATAGATAGTTCTATCTTCTATTCTTGCCTTCAAGCAGTTTGGAAGAGTTCTCACTTTTAAACCTAGTAAGTATAAAGGTCACGACCTACTTCGTGCACAACTTAAATCCAGTTTAGACTTGTTGTTGTGACTGGTTCTCTGTCAGTCTAAAGAAGCGAGAAACTTATTCACAAGTTATTGAAGAGTGCTATAAGTTGATAGTCTGTGGATGTAGGGGATTTCCCGAGCCACGCTAAATTTATGTGTTCTTATTTCTGCATTTTACAGTTTTGCTTATTGCATTTATAAACTGTCACTCTTATCTGCAATATTTCATAATCTGTAATCTGGATTGCTTAAAGAACACTTTGTAATAATCAAAAGGGTTTTCTAAATAGAGCAACACTCAATAACCACCACATTCCGCACAATCTGTTACTTGCATAATTTGTAAGTACATATCACTTACCAGATCAAGCGCTATCAGGTCCATCATCTGTGTTATCAAAAACAAGTTGTTGGACATCTGATCACGCTCAATCTATGATGTGTGATCAGCTGATTTATTGTATCAACACTTGCAAGAAAACACAAAAATTATAGTTGGTGTATTCCCCCATACACCAACATTGGCTCTATCGGGACCAATAGTATGACATGTCATATCTTAGTTATTAATGTGTATTTATAGTTTATTATTTATAATATATTTTAATATTAATTAAATAATAAAATTTAAAAATAAACACAATAATTTATATACTTAGTGGAGATCAAATAGATTTAGTTTTGTAAGAGTTAAATGAAATTAACTTTGGGACATTTATTTTGTTAAATTAATGGTTTATATTAATTGTTTTATAAATTAAAATATTATGGATATATTTATACTTATCAAATATCTATAATTGATTTATTTCTTATTTTTGTGAGATTTTATCATTTTCTAGTGTATTTCTAGCTATAAAATGATTTAAATACAATTTTATGTTTTTATTATTTGTTTGTTATTTATTTTTTATTTTTCAATCCATCTGATTTATTATTTACAATTGTAACAGATAAATTAATAAATAAAAATATTAACATGAAATATAAGATGCTTAGATGAGATAATAGTCGATCTTTAAATATCTTTTATTGTTTGTATTATTATAATGCATAATATTAATATTAAAAATAAAAAGAGAGAAAAATAATTATATTATAATTTAAATAATTTATATTTTAAAAAATACATATTTAATTATGTTTAGTATGTTTTTGTCGTATTTTGGTCGTATTTTAGTATATTGTTTTGTCATGTTTTGTGTGTTGATTCTTTGTTTAGTGTTGTGTTATTGTTCGTTTTTACACCGGGTTCTTTGTTTCGTGTTTTGGATGTAGGAGGTGGAAAAGAGGTGAAACAGAAGCTTAAATGATGCCGTAAATGTTGAAGATGCTAAGACGAACGAAGCCGAGGAAAGCGGATGGGAGCTTACTAGGAGATATGGGCAAAAAAACGAGAGGAGAAAGAACGCGGGTGCATGGCCATATGCGAAATTGTTGCGCAATGCGCAACAATTTTGTTTTGACTCGTTTTCCTTCGTTACAACTCCGAATTCGGATCTGTCTGCGGCTACGGATTTCTATCGAGACAAGCTTTAATTTGGTGTTTTCAAAAATTTCATATTTTGCACAGGCCAGCGGTCGCTGGGCCTGTGCTGCAGCAGCGGACAGAGGGCATGGGCCAGCGGCCGCTGGCGGGCAGTTTCAGACTACTTTTAAGTGGTTTTTGGGTGTATTTTCTTGATTCCCAACCATTGTAACTTGTAGAAACTCTCTCAAACACTTGTTCTTACTGCTTTTCTTAGTTTAGTGCCTTGGGGTATCCAAGGATTGAAGGGATTTAGCAACCGAATTGTGGATTCTTAGTAAGTTATCTTCAATGAATCTTTCTATGGATTTGCTTTTCAATATGGTTGGCTAAGTTCTTATATAGGGTTGATTGTCTCTTATCTATGGTTTGATGCTTGATTTGATCTTCTTAATGGTTGTTCTGATCCATGTTTAAGAGTTTTCCATGCTTGATCACCATGTGCAACTCTAGAAATAGGATTATTTTGATCAATGAATGATTCTATTTCTCTTTTGTAATCAAACAACCTAACCTATTAATCGGATACGTAAAATAGGTAATCATATCTTGATTAGTGTTACTCTAAGTGTGATTTGTATACGTTAGTAATAATCACGGATTAGCTTTAAGAACACATAAATTATTGGCTAATCAACTTAGGGAAAACCTATTAAAGATTTGGTTTGATTAAATAAGCATTGACCTAGATTAGAGATGATCTCTACCCTAGACTTCAATCACTTGTGTACCCCCGTTTATTGCTTTTCATCTTAGTTTAGAGTTCTTCTATCTCATCCTGATTAGAGTGTTTAGGATTTACATTCCATTTACGCACTTAGTACTAATAGTTGATAGCCCGGCATAGCCTTCCTTGAGATACGACATTCGGGTCGGCTACTACGTATTACAGCTTCTTAGGATGTGTTTTTAGTCGAACAAATTACTAATCACATCCAAAATTGTAGATGAATCATCTTCCCACAAAATTCCAAGCCCGATAATTTATAGTATTTAATTTTAATAATGTAGTATTATTACGTAAACTAGTAAGACATGAATATGGGATTGTTCCATTTATAATCACTTTAGGGGTGTTCGGTTGGATAGATTATTCATGATTTGGTCTCATACTAATTATTATGAAATGTTTAGTTAGATGGATAGGTCCGTGATTAAATTCCAAGATAATGTCACGTAAGATTAATCATAAGTTATTTGTCTTAGTCTTCTCCTATGATAAAAATAATCTCGGCTAATCACGGACTAAATTAATCTTGAACAATCACAAACTAATCTAATCTTATATAACCGAACACCCTCTTAAGATATACATTCTCTTCTACGTTCAAGTGATATCTAGGTTATATGTTGCGGCTTTTAATATACTCTCTCCCTAAATTATCTAAGCAAATGATATACGTTCTATAAATAAATAATAATATTAATATTTTAGAATGGATTGGATAATATAAATAATATTAATATTTTAGAATGGTTTGGATAATTATATAGATAAGAATTACTATTTCAATTTGAGGGTTGAAACCCAACTGAAATTCTTGTCCTCTTCTGGCACTGTTTCTGTTTGTTAGGAAAAATATTAGAAACAATACACCGCCATTTCGTGTGCTATTTATATTATACTTTGTTGGTCCCGAAACGAGTGAACTGAGTGTATGGGGGGGAATACACTAGTTAGATTTTATAAGTTTAAAACTTTTTGAGTGGCTCCTGAACTGAAGGGAGGTACTTCAGTGAGAGAGATGAACTTTCAGATAGGAATCCTTCAGTCTACACTGAGTGTTTGACTGATGGACTAATATCTTAAGTGTGCGGAATGTGGTGGTTTTAAATCTTACTCGTTTGCTTCAGAAAACTTAATGCAATGTTTCTCTTTTCAATTAATCAGTTTTCGAGAAATGATAATCAATGAATAAGGAATACTGAAGATAAATGAGAGAGAGAGACAATGATTTTGTTTGCGTGGTTCGGAGATAAAAACTCCTACGTCCACGAGTACTCGATGTTAGTCGAGGGTTTCCAACTTAATGGAGATGTAATAGTCTTACAGTGATCAACCACAGTGGGTTAGATATACAGAATAATCTGATCACTTCTAGCTTCGAACTAAATCTAATGCTAGACTATTCTTCAGTTACAAATTGATCGCTAAGAACACTAAGAGATGAAAACTGAAAGCTGAGTGTGTTCTAACTGAAGGTTTGAGAGCTTGAAAGCAGAGATAGCGATAGCGAGTTGAAAGCAGGGTAACCGATGTCGAAGCCCTTTGAAGTAGCGGGGTATTTATACTGCTCTCTCAAAGATATAGTCGTTGTGAGATAGAGCTTTAATTTGAATTCTTCTCGTTGGAGTCTTCGCCCTTTTTGCCATTTTTGGTGTCTGATACAAGATTTTGTTCACCTAACCGAGATTTTCGCTAAAAATAGAAAGCTTATGATGTAGACTGAGACTCAGTGAGAACTTCAGTTTTGGACTTCAGTGCAGACTTCAGAGGTGGACTTCAGTGGCAGGAAGATTTCAATGAATGGCTTCAACTCTAAAACTTCAGGACAGACTTCAGTGAATGGTCCTTCAGTTTTAGAACAACTTGAATCTTCAGTGGAGATGTCCTTCAGTGTTCCTGAAAAAAATTAGAACTCCTTAACATATGAGTTCTTAGACAAAACACTAAGATTCAGTATTGGTCTTATTATATCTTTCAGGGGAGGTATTGGGATCTGAATCAAAACACTTATAATTATTTCCCAACAAACTCCCACATGATCTTCCTTCCGATTTTAATGTCGTACGGATTTTAATAAAATGTTTTACTTTGGGTTGATAATGTGTAATGCATAATGAGTTTAGAATGAGACTCACGTTAGATAAATTAACACACGCATACCAATACACTCATAAAGAGACAATAATATTGAGATATCTTTAAATAGAAAAAAGAATGATAAATATTAGAACGAATAGAGTATAAAATATTAAAATACGAAATTATAATAATTCTTATATAGTATTACGTGATATTACCACGTCAATCACGAATAAGTTAAGATATATCTGTTGCGAATAAAGAAGACATATTTGACTTGCTTTATGTATTTAAGCATTCATTTTCTAATTCCAAAATATATCAAAGAAATGTATATTGAGAAATATATTAAAATATTACTCCAAATTTTTTTAAATATCTAACACTTTTAAAAAATTATTATATTAACTTTAAATTGTAAAATTATACTCCCTCCGTTTCATTAGATTAGACACAATTTAATCAAAATTGTAAAAAAAAATTTGATTAAAGTGTGTAATCTAATGGGACAGAGGAGTAATACAAAATATATGAACTCAAAATTCAAATCTCACACATTATTCAACCTCCGATATCATTATATAATGAAAAAATAGTCCTGTAAAAATTGTTATCCATGCACACCATATCATTATATTTTTGTCCCCGTTTTTCACTAAAGTAATTAAATTTGATGATATTTGTGAATGTTTTTTAATAAAAACAAAAATAGTTGGATGGAAAGAATACTGTGTATATAAAAGGTAAATATTTATTTAAAAAAAAAATCAAATGGCGATAATAAGAGGCTTAAGATTTTGACAGACAATTGTAGTTGTGGTGCAAAGAGTCAAATTGTGAATCCCCAAATAGGTGATGTTATCCACAAGCTCTGCACCAATTATTAGCGCAGATCGTAAAAGATTCAATTACTATTTAATAATATAAGGTATAGTTGTAGATAATTAGTTTATATTGCGTGACATCTGATCAAAGTAGGAAATACATAAAAATAAAAATGAAAGTCAACGAAAATAAAAGATCTCGAGGTCAGACATCATCACCGAAAGTTGCACTATTTGTAAATTTATAAATTGTGTAGTATTTTTCTCCTGAAATTCACCCGGAATTCAAGAGTAGTTGCTGCGCCGTGGGCCCCACTCTTACATCACTGACACGTCATCCTATATTTTGTCTACGTGGAATATTTTATCAGGAAACTAATTACTAGTACTACTTACTTAGGGGTGTCAATTTAGTCGGAAATTGATGGATCGACTCGAATAGACCGATAAAATCAGGTTAGGGTTTAAATATTTTAATCCGAAATAATCAAAACCCGATTGAACCGAACCGGAAACAGTCTGAGCCCGATAGGCTAACCCGAAAAATGAATGGATTGGCCCAATTAACCGATAAAAAATAATTATGACTTAAAAATTAAAAAATTAAAATCATTTATGTCAAATTATTAGTAATTTATTAGTTATTATATAAGTTTATAGTGAAATAATACTTATTTTTGTAATTAATACCAAATTAAATGTTTCTATTGAGAAAATACGACATAATTTTTGTCATAAGAAATATTTTTAAAAAAATTATAATATAATAATTTTTTCCAACAAATATTTTGATCCGATGGACTAGCCCGAAACAGGGTGAATTAGAGTTAGGACTGAAATATTTTAACCCGAAATAAAAAAAATCCAACTAACCCAAATCAAAAATCCAAAATCGAATGAGCTGACTCGAAACCTAGTAGATTGGCCTGATTGACATTCTTGTACTTAGGTGCGACTGTGCGAGCTTAATGCTGTGTTAATTCTATAGTTAAATCCAACTGAAATATGGAAATTATGTAATAGTATACTCCATGCTTTTAAATATAACGTTATAAATTTATTTTGACTCTTCGGTCCACTAAGTAATTTCTTGTTTTGATTTTGATTGGTGAGAGGTTTTAATAAATTATTTTATAATTCTTTTTATACATTTTATTTTCACCGTCACTTGATCAAAATGCTCTTATAATTATGGTTAAAATGTATCTAAGTAAATTAAATAAATGAAGTATTAAAATTTTAATTTATAATTTTGAAGGGAACATAAATTAATAATTAAGAGAAAAAAATCTAAAATATAAGGGACATTTATAAAAAACTTTGGAGTAATTCGTAAAAGAATAATAAATGAAAAAAGAGGGGCTGTTACATGATTATGTATATTTCTATTTTTGGGTAGGCCATGATTTAAATCTCCAAATTAAAAGATCCCTAGTTCGGATTAAAAGGCACTCACTACCAAAAGCTTAGAAAGAATTTTCAACTTTGTTAGATTTTCTATAATTAAAATTTAAATCCTCCAATATCTTTACTTTTAAACAATGTGACTATTCCAACATACACTAAAAAAAAAACTTATAGCAACGAAATAGTGAGGAAATATTATTTTTTTATAAATTTTAACGGATTAACAATGAAATTGTTATGTAATTAGTTGTTCAATTTTAGTAATGAAATTAGTAATTAAATTATTCGTTATTAAACTTTAGTAATGAAATTTTTCATTACTAAAATTGAAGAAATTATTTTAAAAACGGAAATTCCATTACAATTCCTTGTTAAATTTTTTTAACAACCATCAATATTACTACAAATAAATTGTTACAAATCTGTTACTAATATTTTTAGTAACATAATTTTTTGTTTTAGTAACGAAAAATTTTGTTGCTAAATAATTTTTTTTTTTAGTGATAGTAAACTTATCTACCTGAATGCTCTGAACGATAATGACACCAAAATTATAATAATTTCATTTTTTTTTACTCATATCACAAGCCAATGATTTTTGGCGATATTGGGAGCTTGGAAAAAATCATAAGAATTTGAAAGGCTCTGTAGTTTGATACCAAATTGAAAAAAAAAATCATATTATAAACTTGAAAATATGCAAAGGTCATGCATGCATTTTGATCCCATTATCTTCAAGGAAAAAAGTATAAGATTTTTGTTGCTCCCATGCTCCCTCTTCCCCTAATTCAAATGAAAACAAACAAGGCATTTTACATGGATTATATTATATATTTCCACTAGGGTCGTTTATCACTCATTTAGGGCCAAATGAGAGATAATTGCAGCCTTATCATAGGTGTCATAATTAAACTTCATATTCTAATAAACTAAATTTTAGGACCATTTATAAGTTTTAATGGGCGAAATGTTGATGATAAAAAAAAGAAAGGAATGGAAATAACAAGTGGGGAGCTTAGTGCATGGTGCTTAATATGAATAAATGAGGATTTCTAGGACTATATATGTATATATAATGTGGATATTATTTGGTGGTGTAAGTTTCTTATGGGAAGACAACTACACTCCTCAAATCTTTGACCCTTGAATTTCTCCACTCTCACTTATGCTTCCTTTTTAACCATTGTTTATTAGCTACTACTTTTTTCCTTCCCCATTATTAGTTTAGTTATGTAGGTAGTTGAGTTATGTGTGTGTGTTTGTGTCCACTTTTTATTTATTCTAAGTTAATGTGTGTGTGTGGGTGTTTACAACTTGGTCTTTGAGTAAGTATTTCCAATTATGATATTGAACATTATTAATTTATTATGCCAAACTTGATATTTTATTTTTATTTATTAGTATTCTTTTTAAGATTTATAGTAATTATTATAAAACATACTCATCAATTATGAAATATACTACATACATATATAAATTTATGTACTCACTTGATATTTGTAAGTTAGTAGATTGAGACCCTTAAAAATACTCATAAATTTGGGGAGTAGCATACGTTTCTGAACATTAAATTGGGTATCCCCATAAATTTGGAGAAGTAAATTAATGGGTGAAAAATATGAGACCCTGGCCCCGAAATTAAAGTGAGGTTTTGGAAACACTAATTGAAATAGAAAATAGTTATTTATACTACAATTAATTGAAAAATAGTCTTAATTATTGATTGTGGAAAATTGCTGAAATCAATGTGGTCAAAAAATGATGGAATGCTTTGGGTATACTTCTAATTTATCCTCGAGCACCACCCTATCTCTCTGTCTCTCTCTTTCTTTATTTGTCTCCTCACTCCATCAAAGCATCAACCATTTACCTTCTTTACTCAATAATTTTTACATTATAATACTCCCACTATCTTATTTAATTAGACTCATTTTGACTAAAATTATGACAGTTTTTTGGTCAAAGTGTATCCGATTAAATGAGACAAAAAAGAGTAGAATAATACTAAGGAATGTTTGAGTAAACTTATTTTAAAAAAGATATCATACCTTAAGATCTTATAAGTTGTTAAGGTATTTGGATAAATGAACTTATAAACTCTTTTAAAAAGCTTATAAAATGATAAAGTGTTTGACATTTTAAGCTCTTTATATGTGATGTTGTTGGGGGTAAACATGATAATAACAAAATATTGTAGGATTATTTATGTAATTTTATTGCAACTTATAAGATTGAAACTACTTATATTTGAAAAGTTCATAAACTCTAAAAACTTATTTTTACAAATTATAAATATATTCAAAAATTAATCACTATCACTCCACTACTAAATCTAATGTTACTACTTTTGGTTCTCACCCTAATGAATCCACACACCCCTCTATCTCAAAATAATACACCCCCTTATGTCCAAATATAATATCCCATTTAAAGATATCCATATATATTACATATTTTATCAGTTGCCAAAGAATATGATCCTTTTGATTCGTACCATAAAAGTATAGTACTTTCATTTAATAACATTATCTTACATTGAATTATTGTTATGATAAAATTATTGTTAAAACTAATTAAGTGTGACTATTAGATATTTAAACATTATTTTTAAGAAAATTATTGTTAACTAATTAAGTGTTTATTTACATATATTAATCCAAAAACAAAAGGTATTGTATTTTATCAAACCCTTTATACCTTTTCAGCTCCAGTTGAATTTTCAGTATATTAAATTGAAACAATGGCCAAATAATAATAACCATAAAAAAAATAAAAGAAAATCTTTAAAGTTGTAAAAGATCTCATAATGTTGGCAATGACCACAGAAACAACAAATTCTTGGGTATCACACGTTCAACACAAGATTTTGTCCCTCGATGAAGGGAAAAAGGGTAGATTTTGTGACATTGTAAATTTAATTCAGACAGCCTTAAGCAACCTCCATAGCCCACAGGAAAAATGGGATAAAGGCAAAGCCATTGCCTTAATTAATTAATTAATCACCTGTTATAAACAAAGATTAATCTAAGCCAAGAGACCAAATTATGTGGTCCCAAAATTGATGTTTCCATTCTGGTGTAACAAAGGTAGATATTGGCAGTGATTAATGTAATAAAGAAATAATTAGTGTTGAAGTAAAATAATTGGGTATCGGAAAGGGAGGATCCTGCCTAAAATTTGACATTCTGGTCATACCCATCATTAATCAATAAAAAGTACGTGCTTAATTAGACTTCAAGTGATGGCTACTAAGGTCCAAAATCAATGCAATCGATACTCTCTTCTCTTCTCTTTCATCACATGCACTCTCTTCTTTTTACAAACACACTCACACATTTTATTAATTATATTTCATTAATGATGATTAGTAGTATATGTAATGTGCTAATTTAATTTACCCTAATCTAAAGCACCATAGTCTTATTTAAAAACATTCTTTGTTCTTTACATATTTTGGATCCAACTCTTTTTTTAGAAAAGAGAAACTTTATTAAGGTAGAGAGAAATGCCTACAACAACAATGTGCAGAGTACATACACAGTACCATCCACCCACCACCAAATGAAACATTCTTTTTTCTTCACATATTTTGGATCCAACTCCTAATATATAAATATGAACCTTTATAGAAATGAGGAGAGTAAATCAGGTTCTATTCACGTAGTTTCTTTTTAGTCACTAGACTTCATATATTTATTAATATATTTGACTTAAATTATTTGATTTTTTTATTTATATTCATTTTAGCACTAAATATATATTTATGAGACTTCTTGAATCACAAAGAAATTAAATTTATCTCTCAATTTTCCTTATATCACAACAAAAATATTTTATTTTGATGAAATTTGAGATTATTTTGGTATCTTGGAATCAACGAAAAGAAACTAAATTAATTTTCTTTTTATCAATTTCACTGCAGTATAAGTATAATATTAAAAAAATTGAATGAAAACAAGTATGGATATATATATATATATATATATATATATATATATATATATATGGAGTTGGATCCTATATCAATCAATGTATTTATTGAAAAATAAAGAGATAACTCAATATTGGCTTGTGTACTAATACAAATAAGAAAAAGAACATCTCTAGGCT
This sequence comes from Leonotis leonurus, assembly GCA_026898415.1. NCBI lineage: Eukaryota > Viridiplantae > Streptophyta > Magnoliopsida > Lamiales > Lamiaceae > Leonotis > Leonotis leonurus. The sequence goes on from JAPKLX010000184.1 coordinate 94,323, forward strand.
TTGTGTTATTGCTTATTAATTATGATATAGGATTTCTTTTTTTCTTTTTCAGTAACTAACTACATTTTAGGTGTAAAATATAACTTTTTGACTTGATTAATACCACAAAAGTACCACTGCTTATTTCTTAGTATTCCCTCTCTCATTATTATTATTCATGACACATTTAATATATTAGATTATCTTAATAATAATGGTTTGTATTAAAAAGGAAATATTTTACTTTTAAAAAGTTAGTCAACAATCTCACCATTTTATACATAAAAAAATCAATTTTTTAATTCTCCTTCCGAAAAGTAACGTCTCATTAATAATTAATAATGAGATCGAGAGTATTATATTGAGAGCTATTCGAGCACAAATATTATTTTAAAGATATTTTAATGTAGTTGTGACTAATTGATATATTGGCAGTAGACGTACCGACAATTGACAATAGATTACTAGCTAGATACACCTATATATGTTTATAAATAGAATCATGAGTTTAAATATAATTATAAAATAGATTACCTACACTAAATATATACTATATATATATATATAGTGCATGCCTTGCACCTACTTAGGATAAAGTTATGAAATTATTTAACCGGTTCCTAGTTAATTAATTAAGGTTCTGGACTTTTATTTAATTTAATTAAATGCTCCGTGGACCATGAATTTAAGCTTTTTTTTCCACTCATCTTATAAAATTATATACTTTGCAACAATTAAGCAATTATAAAACATGTTTAGTCCTATATCTACTAACTAGCTAGCTAGTCCTAATTATTATATGCCCTTGATTGTTTTTGTGACATTACAAATACATCAAGGCTTAACAATAAATTACGTATCAATTAGCAAATTGTGAATCATAAATGGTAAGTATCCTTACATTAGTGTAGCTCAAAGTAATTTCTTGAAATCTTGAATTATTTTTATTAGTGCATGCTTCACTCTTCTTGTCTAGTTTCATTTTCTTATAACACACAAAAAAAATATTTTAATTAAGTGTTCCTATGAGCATTGTAGGACATATAAATAATTATTACTCAACCCTCCTGTTAGGCACATTGATTAAGAAAGTAAAGTGTTGTAGTTTTAAAAAAAAGGAGTGATACATTTTAAAGTTAAAACTCTTTTCTTTTTGAAAAAGTAGCTATTTTTAATGAAACGATCCAATAAAAAAATATTATCATTTTTAGCGGAAGGAATGAAATAGCATATGTTGAATTATTTTTCTGCTTAATACTTAATTAATTAATTCCATAATTTATAAAGTATGGTAATATTTTTGTAAGCTTCTGACTCATTATGTGGGTGTCTATTTCCATATGTTTCAAATTAAATTTCGCAAAAAAGATGCCGTTTTACTACGCGACTTGTGATTAAATGAATCCAATGATAAATGTTAGCCGATGAATTTTATTTATTTGGTGAATTTTTGCTGAATTTTGTTTGTCCATGTATTGTGTTGGTTTAGCAGTAGAAAAATTAATGTTCAAGATAAAAAAGTCTCAAATTCGAGTTATTTGTGACGTAATTTTATAATTTAAATTTAAAATTTAACTACATACTATTGGGATAATATACAATCAATTATAGTGTATTATTGATAACCACCCAAAATTCAAAGATGCTTAAAATTAACACAAAAAGATACTTATGTCTTAAAATAAAACTTTTGTGCATGGCTTGTATATACATAACGAGACAAACTTCAATTATTCATCGCATACATGTAACTTATCCATTTGCTACAGTTACTTTTACATAAATTGTCACAAAAATCATAAACAAAATTACTACAAAAGACAAGCTAGGATCAGAGAGACCTGACGAATTCCTCCTCTTTTTTAAAGTAAAATTGTAAGCTAGTACGTATTTCTTTTTAGTTTCACCTTTTAATTTTATCAAAGTAAAAAAGATTAATTGAACAACAACCAAAAGGCAACAAACACGTCATGTGTGAGAGAATAAGAATATATGTGTTAATAATTAATAAATGTACGGTTGTGATCGAAAATGGCAGCACATATATATTCAGTACACTGCTTTGTACATCCAACACAAGTCCTGTCATGAACTGCATCAAGTAGAAAAAAGAAAGAAAGAAAGAAAGAAATTGAACTTTGATGATGACGATGACAGAGAAACACTCAAAGCAAGCCCCATTTACTTGTAATAACGACATAAATATTTGTTTGAAATAGTTGGTGTGGATAAGCCATAGTACACAATTCTCACACAAAAAAGCCAAAAGTTTCGTTTCTGTACTTTGGAAAAGATTTGATGGTTTTTTTTTCCATATCTTGTAGACTGTGTGAGTATATATGTGTGGACTTGAAAAGGTGTCCAATTATACAGAATGGAAAGAATTGATGTGCAAAAAGCAGTAGCAAAAGAAAAAAGAAAAAAAAAAAAAATCTTTAGTCCATTATTTAAAAGGGAGATGCAATAGCAATAGGAATAGCAATATGCAGACAAGGAGGGAATTGTGCATTGGCTCACAGTCATTTCTATCTTTTGCAAAATAATAAAAACCAACGACTTTTTATGATGAAAATGTCGCCGAAAACATGGGCTTTTCATCAATTACCCCATGTGCCTTTTATCTATTTATAATACTAGTATAATTTTCTTTTTATTTTCATATTCTCAAAATTCATATACTTTTAATTTTTGTCATAGCTTTTTAGTGTTGCCAAATATTATGTTTTTCTTATTTCCCTAACACTTATCCTTTTTCGATCAAGTCAAAATTGATGTACTCATTTTCAAACATTTTAATATTATGTCGACGTAGAGATAAGAAAATTACCATGAAAGATATTGCATCAATTTAAACTTAATTAAGAAATCATGAAAAAAATAATCTTCAGATATTATAAGACTATATTTATTGGTTAAATGTTAGACTTATGGAAAATATAGACAAATTCAAATTATAGATATAATATATTATTGAACTCGTAAAATCATACAACAATCAAAGTTCGATTTTTATTTCTTGAACTTAAAGAGAAAATGAATGATTGAGGTTTGTTTTTTGTATAATTTATAAATTTAATAAGCCCTATCTAGTAATGATTCTGAGATCTTAAAAAAAAAAAAAATACTCCCTCGGTTGTATTTAATCAGACTAACTTTAACTAAAACTCTTTCACATTTTTGGTCAAAGTGAGTCTAATTAAATGTGATAGAGTGAGTATAAAATAAAAGAAATTACTATGTTAAGGGGAAAAACATAATCAAACATTATATATATATCTATGTATATTTGAAATGTAATTGGTTATGCATGCATGTGCTATCTTCTTCTTGTTGAATTGAATAGAGAAGAAGAGAAGAGATGAAAGTGATATTAGATGTAGGGTGAGGAGCAATAGGGGCTCTTTTCTTCGTGTACTGACTGTGTTTGTAGTGATTATGGGGGATTTCTGCATACTGTTCTTTATCCTCTTACTGTTTCTGCACACTTGTCGGTTAAGTGCATGCTCTTTTTATTTATATATTTAGATATCCATTTCTATTTCCCTCAATTATTATCGCCTATTTCTTTGGGAAGTAGGGTCCATTTCTTTGGTACCATTTGGTCCTTTCCAGTACCGACACCTGTCTTACTACTTTTTTTTATCTTCTCAGATAGTATCATGTAGTAAATGTTTGCTTTTGAAAAAAGATTATAAACTAGTAAGCATTTGTTAGGAGAATTGTATAAAAATTATTAATTTCTTAGGAAAAATGATTATGGCGGGCAGTATGTTGAGTTTTGATTCTTGAATCACACGACAACGAAGACTAGACTATGGAGTTGTAATTTTAAAAAAATTGTATAAAAATTATAGGTTTAATATATTTTAAGAAATTTAAAAGCTATATAAAACACACTTTATATTAGGGGTAATAGGTAAAATTACCCACTTTTATAAAACAAAAATAAAAAATATCCACTTAAAAATAAAAGATAAAAAATACCCATTTTTTACAATAACATGATAAATTTCATCATGTGATCATGTTATTTTTACAATAACATGATGAATTTCATCATGTGATCATGTTATTCAAGTTATTTTAAATTTGAATAACATGAACACATGATCAATTTCATCATGCTATTGTAAAAAGTGGGTATTTTTTATCTTTTATTTTTAAGTGGGTATTTTTTATTTTTTACTTATCAAAATGGATATTTTAGCATTTACCCCTTTATATTAATACTTAATATTGAATTATGAAATTGCTATTTTATACTTAAAATAGATATAATTATAAAATTTACACTAGGCAAAACCAATTATGAGAATATGTTTTTTTTATATAAATATTGTACCCTCTGTTGTAGTATTGTTGGTAGCAGTTAGTAACTCAGCGCTGATTATGATTTTAGCAAAGTGTTAAATTCATAATTGAATTTATGTATTGTCTTTTACTATAGCTTATATATTTAATCAATTAAGACTAGTGATTTCTTGTCATATCAAATTGGTTGTCAGTTCAATGAATTGAATTTTGAAGGAGCATTAAAGTGATGCATACATAGCATAGCATATATGATTAAAATTTGTATTCTTCGCTAAAATTGCTAAGCGTGTTCTTCTGCACGAAGTGAAATGTAAAAGGTGACACAAATGAAAGGGACGTTTTACAGGAATTATATTATATTTTGGAGATGACATTGGGTCCAACTTCAATCGGATCTGGCTTGATTTAAATTCATCTCAAATTCATTAAATTTTAAAAATTGATAATCGTGTTTAGATTTATAAGATGCATCAGGTCTGATCTTGATCAATACATTTTATTTTTAAAAATAAAATTTAAATATATTAAAATTGATAATTAATTATAATAATAATATAAATAAAAAACATTATAACAATTAATTAAACTAACACTTTATACTTCATGTAAATCACTAATAGCGTTAAATTTTTAAAATCACTGATGTGCCAAAAAATTTTGTGATAAAATCAATCACAATCAAAATCCAAATTTAAAATCTTCAAGAAAATTTTTAATATTGTAGCTACTTAGCTTACTTTAAATATCATTAACACTGTACAGAAGTTGGAGGTTCAAAAGGTGAACGAGATATAATGTCAGATTAAATTTTATTAAAATAATATGTATATTTATATATATATATATATATATATATATAATTGAATAGACCTGTTAACGAGCCGGATCTTAGTCTTTAAATGTGAACTCAAGATCTAATGTTAGAAAAAACATGAAAACTCCATATCCAATCCGGATGCATGGGTCCAAATTTTGGATCCGAATCATAAAAATAGATCTTCATACAAGGATTTAGATTGGATCTAGGATCCACTATCATTCCTAATTATATTATATAGAACCGCTCTCCTACTTTCAGCGCATATAACTTAACGTGTTCATAGCTAATGCAACATATCTTGTAGATAAATAATAAATTTTTGATAAATTTTTTTAATTTTAACTTTCGAACTAGGGTTTATTGATTTATATATTTTATTATTTATTTTATATATATAATAAAAAATAAATATTATAGTGATTCGTATGGTTAAGTGACATTATATTATTGCAACATAAGTTGTAGATATGTTTGTATCTGCCTCGAATAGAGAAGCGATTATATTATATTATATACTTCATTAAGGATTGAAAAATGTGTTGCGAAAGAGTTGAAATGAATTTTAAAAAAAAGAATGACTCACAAAATAGAATACAGGTAATTAAACATTTTGTGAAACTATGTTGAAAAAAATAATAATACTCCCATATGTAATTTTTATGGACAATGCGTACACATAATAAATAAAAAAAATTTCGTGAATAAAGTTGTGCCAACCCACTCTTTTAGTAGAGTTAATTGGTCATTTTTATTTGGATAAAAATTTAAAATGCCCTCTTTAAAATTTTAAATATAATAATAGTATCTATTTTTATAAAATATACGTATAAAATATTCAAATGTATTTTAATGATTTTGGATTTTACGCTTTTTCATAATTCGTTAAAATTCATTGAAGGCACGTATTTTATTAAGTAATCTTTTTGTACATATATTTAATTATAAACTGCTGTAAAAATATCATTATAGAGAATTTACTGCCGCTAATACCTTTTTTTATGAATATTCCAGTAGTAAGTATTTTAAGACATTGATTATTGTTTTTGGGCCCAACCCTAATACTAACCATTTTAATATTGAAAATCTAAATACTAACTATGTATATAATAATGCTAAAAAATTAGCCACTATCTTTATAATCACCGTAAAATTGGAGAGGTAGTTACCTACAAAGGATACTATTGTCAATAACATAAAATATTAGTTACTATTTTACTATTTTTATTTAAATGGTTATTTTGTGTTATTTCAATATTAAAGGGGGTTTATTTCCTTTTTTGACTATAATATATAAATATTGATGGAGAAACATCATTTATCGTGGCTGGGTCCGTGTGAACAGTAAATGCTTTACATAATAATTCTTGTAATGGTAAATGCTCCAAGATATGCGATTATTATTTTTTGACTATAATATGTACAAAATCGATAGATAAATACTATTCACTACCAACGTTGTGAACTGTATATAATTTTTATGATAATTGTCTAATCAGTAAATGCACATGTGATTATTGTTTTTTGCCTAAAATATTTACAAACTGTTGGGAGAAAGACTATTTACCGTTGGTGATAATTTTTCATTAGTAAATATTTACGAGCTATTAAAATTGGTCCGAAATAGTACGGCTCGATGAATTTACATAGCCCACTCCTAATTAGGGTCAGATTGAGATCAAAATATAGAAGTTCAAAAATTTTCGAGCCTAAATAGTCGGGTCCATTGGCCTGACGGGCATATGGGCTTTGGGCCAAAAAGCCAGTGGGCTTCGGGCCAATTTGGTCCGTTCATATTTTATATTATTTTAATTTTTTTATAATATTTATTATAAATTGGTCTTATAATAAATATATTTTCAATATTATATAATTTAATTAAAATTTATTTATGATAATATTTTTATATCATTTACAATTATTAAATTTTATTACAAATTTATTTTTTAATCTAATTAATATTAAAATAAATCAAAAAATCTTATTAAATATAATTAAATATAATAAATATATATTTTAATGAAATATTTTTATTTATTTTAGAATTTAGAAAATATAATTGATTCTTATTTATATGGATATTACTATTAGAATATTTGTATATTTATTAATTATATGTATCATTGTAAAGTGAACGGTCTATATGTATGAGAATATAATTTTAGGGTTTTTTACACCCTACAATTTCCTTTTTCTTTGCCGCTTCTCTTCTTTGCAGTTTCTCTCTATTTCTTTTTTTCTTTTCTCTTCATTGATTTACCTAGATAATTGGTAGAATCAAACCAATATTACAACACGTTATCAGCACGACAATGTGAGGTCCCATTGGATTGGTGATAACTTGAGGAAGAATCATATGATTTCCAACGGAAAGGTTCCACAAAATGACGGGTTGCGAAGGATACACGAAGAAATCGTCGGTTAAGCACACGAGGGCATCGCGGGAACCCACGATAATAGATTTCCATGATTTTAGCGATGAAATTGGGGCTTGTGATGAGAGATTTCCATGATTTGGAGACGGTGGTGAAGCGAATTAGGAATTTGACGGGTAAATTTGTGAAAATTTCAATCCAGAGATCGGCCGGAAAATAGTCCTGGCTTTATTTGAATTTCTTGGAGGAAAGATACATTCTTTCTAGCCAAACACGTTACTCAATTGGTTAGGAACTCGTGCTGATAACATGTTGTAATTTGGGATTATTTTCCTGCATTAGGGGGAGATATGATAAAAGAATGCCGTGAAAAGTGTGTTGGATTTAATTTGTTAAAATTCACACACCAATGAATATGAACTGTTAGAGTTTATATACCTCAAAGCATGCTTTATGCTTAGACGATGTATCAGACTTGTTTTCAGTTTCACTTTAATGAGAATAAATGTTTCTATCATTGGTTTGTTATTTATTATTATTATTATTATATATTGAATTGCAAACAAGTCCACTTATTACAGTTGTAGACTGTGTGGTCGATCCATGATCACAGAAGGTAACACAGTCGGCTCCTTTGTAATATAAAGACACAGTCTAGATAGACTTGGACAGTCTAGTCGGTAAATGCTGCGATATCATTTGATGCGAGAGCTGACCTTAGCTCGCATGATGATGTCGGTATGTATAAGCGGATACACATGCTTTGTGTATACATATTGAGAGGTTTCACAGTGAGATAAGTTCTAACGTGCTGATACTTAGAACGAGGTCTCGTAAATTAGTTCATTTCTTAATTTGTGACGATGACATTAGTATAGACGGTTGATTATACGCTGCTTTGATTCATCATCACTTGCGGGTTTTTTGTAACCCTAAATAGTGATGTCTTGGACGGTAGTGATTGACTTAGCTAGAAGTACTCGATTGTCAGTCGTGCAAAATCGCGTCTCGGTGACACGAGTTGATTAAATTCGCGTGAGGCATTCACAATGGTTTATTGCATAAGAAACTTGACCGGTTGAGAATTCATTCCATATATAATAATTAAGGTATGAACTGGATCACTCACGAATAAATATATTAATTAATTGTGAGTTGTTAGCAAACTCAATTAATCGATGGATTTAGAAAATCTTAAACGCGGAAAATAATTAATGACAAGAGGGTTACATTCGTGATTCGAATGAATGAAAATGAGTTCAATATTTATCCTATAGTGGAGTCGATAAATATTCATAATAGAATTGCACTTTATTGCATTTCCATGTAGTAATTAATTGGAGGCCAAATTAATTTAAGTCTAAGGTGAACCAAACAATTAATTAAATTTAATTGGTCCCAAAGGTGATTTGAAAATTAATTTAATCAAATTATAGATTTGTCCAAGCCCAAATTAATTTTAATATAATTCAAATTTGAATTTGAATTATAGTTGGTAACTACAAGAGATAAATGTGAGAATATGATTCTATTATTTGTGATCTAATTAATTCTCATTTGAAGCCATAACCTAGCCCACAATATCTATATAACGAGAAATCTCCATAATTTTCAAAAATATTATTAAAGTATTCTACGCTTCAATTTTTGTTCTTCTTTTCTCATAAATTACTAGATAAATTCGCCAACACGATATTCTAGTAAGTAAATTGAGAATAGATTAGAAGTTCCTATGGTCGGTACGTGGAGATCAAGAGAATGATTCGAATAGTGTGGATTGTGGTTCGTTAGCTAATGAATCAATTCGTTTTTCCACAAGCGGAAGATTTGCTTAGGAGAATGTATAAAATATTTAAATTCCGCTTTTATATTCTCATATGTGCATAAGAATTAATTATTCATGTAATTAATTAAACTTGTGGATCCTGCGTAATTATGAGCTCCTCACACGGGTTCTATCATGAACTATAAGTTCAATACATTTTTGACTGCTGAATGAGTAATTAAATATTTTATAATACTTATAAATGCACCATTAAGAATAAAATTCTTTTAATAAGATCAGTTCCTCTATGCTAGAAGTATAATGCCGAAAATGTGAAATATGCATTGATGCTAAAGATTATAATCCGTGGAATGTAAAGTTAATAAATTACTTCACTCTAAAAACCTCTTGAAGAGTATTGTCTTGAAGACGAGAATCAGAGTATATTTTCACGTGCACTAGATAATCATAATACTGTGTTTACGGAACAACCAGATCCAAATATTATGGGAAATGAAATAAATATGGTTTAAATTTATATTGAAGTTGACTTGAAATTTGTCAATATGAGAAGAGTAATAAGTATATCATAGATGTCGCCGATAAATTTTGCCTCAAGAATTGCTTGCAGATTGATTATTTGGATCAAAAAGGCAAAGTTGACAGACAGTGTCAGAAGCACTAAATAAAGTTAAAAGAGCAATTGAAGCAAAGTGAACTCGCTAAATAGACGAAGTCTTTTATAGTACATGCACAAAGGAATGTGTTCCCAGTAGGACACATATGAATGTATAATTAAGAATAAATATTGCAGTCCATGTAGGACACAATTGAGTGCTTATACAAAAAGATAAATGAAATAAATGAGTTGGTGATGAATAGAGCGAGATTAATTCAAGGATTTAGTAGCAATCCTAAATTAGTTACATATACTCTCATGTTAAAACGAAATGTTTCGTTATAGAAAATCCATGGCACTAATCATGGATATAGCTATCCATTTAGTATAAGTAGTGACAATAATTGTTCAACCTAAAACGTGTGCCCTAGTTCTCGCAATTGAACGAGGTCTAGAGTATGTAGTAAGCTGACCCTAGTCGAATCACGTGAAAGACTTAGTAGGGCTTCCTAATTAAAGGGCTAGAGATCAAACAATACAAAGTTCTAAAAATTCTATCAAAGTACAGTTCATAAGATTAACTAAAATAAAGAACCAAATAGTAAATTATATAACGAGAATCTGGGATAAAGCCTCCAGGATTTGAACATCTACGTCGATCATCTCATGCCACGACTAATTCATGCATTCATTTACTAATCTAGAATTCTCAAAAGCTATCTAATTACTAACATTCGTATTCATAATAAGATTGTGATTACAACTATCGTATTAAAGCCACACAATTAATAATTCCTAGATAGATAAATGAACACTCGATTTATACGTTTCCAATTCCAACCAATGTTGATTAGACCTTAATCCTACACTAGGATTATCTCTCGACCTCACATAGCATCTAAGGAATTGAAACGGTGATCAATCGGTTCAAATAAACAAGTATAATTCAATCAACAAGCATGGACAATACCAACATTAACAATCAACTTAGAATCCAAAACCTAATGTAGATTCAACTACTCAATCCAATCACATAATCATTACATAAGAAATCAACATGAAATACATACTAACGATTACACTATGTGGATGTAGCAGTTAATCTCCACCTTAAATCCTTCTTCCCAAAGTTAAAATACAATACTAGTGTTTATAGAGAGAGTTATAATGTCTGTAGTCTCAGTTATGAGAGAGATCCCCCAAAATACATCAGTTTTCTCTTTAAAGATCGTCCAGAAAACTGCTAAATTACGCACCCAGCGACCGCTGGCTTTAGCCTTTCTGCCCCCTCGCACTGCGTAGGTCCATCGGTCACTGGCCTATGCTTCTCTTCTCTGTAGTTTACCTCTATTTCTTTTTTTTTTTTCTTTTCTCTTCATTAATTTACCTAGATAATTGGTAGAATGAAACCAATATTACAACACTTATTATATTTTAAATTTAAAGAATAATTTTTTAATTCATGGGTTAATTTGGCCTGTTGCCTGGTGACCCGTGATGGGAAGGTATGACTTTGGATTTCAGCAGTCCGAACTAGTTTAGGGCCTGTCCGGCCCGACCCGTAATATGACTATAGCCCGGTGGGCTGGGCCAGACTGGCCCGACCTGGTCATTTTGACAGCTCTACATGTAGGAGTACATTTCTTTTCACTGAAATGAAGTAAATAGTACTCCCTCCTCCGTCTCATTATTTATTGTATGTTATTTTTGGACACTGGTATTAAAAAGTGATTTTTTATGTGTAAAATAATGACCAATCAAGACACACTCCTAATTTTATTTTATATTTTTGCTGTGAGATTAAGAATATTTGAAACCAAGACAGTTTCAATTATATATTTATTTATGAAAATTATTAGTGAACATTGAAAAAATAATTTGCATATGAAACATAAAATTATAAATTATTATTATTATATTCTCAAATTGGACCGTACCCATAACTCAAGTATGAGTAGGTCTAGGATTGGTCCCGAGCTTTCTCTCGTTCGGATCGATCCACTTTGCGAAAAAAGTTTGAGACTTCAGATACAGTCTAACCTGATGCTTTCCTTAAATATTTTGAACATGTCAATTAAGTTTTGAATATGTTACATAAATTCAATACTTTCGTCGCATCGAGCAGTTGAGATCTAGGAGGCGTTTTTTTTTTGTCAAAGGAACATGGTGAAGTCTTGGTAAAAATTGTTTAATTGTTAATGTTTATGCTCTGTGTTCTTTTTCGGATAAGGTGGCATTGTGGGATAAACTATTGTTGTTAATGGATCAGTGGAGAGATCTTTGTATTTGCATTTGTGGGGATTTTAACTCGGTGAGAACGACTACTGAAAGAGTGGGCAGGAATTAGAATCCACATAGAAGGGACATGTGTTTGTTTGACCGCTTGATCAAAGAGGCGGACTTGATGAAATTTCCTCTTAATGCTAGAAATTTTACTTGGTATAATGAGGATGGTTCTTGTAAGAGTAAGATTGATAGATGTTTCTGCAACCAGGAATGGGCGACAACGTTTTTCGAACTTGTGCCTTATAGATGGAAAAAGAGGCTTGTCCGATCATTGCCCTTTGTTCTTATAAGAAAAAATATCGGATTGGGGTCCCATGCCGTTAAAGTCTTTTAACGCTTGGTTCGAACACCCCAACTTCATCCATTTTGTCAAGGAGAAATTGAGTATCTACAAGGTGGAAAGGTGGGGAGATTCGTGATGAAGGAAAAACTGAAGAGACTTAGAGCAGATGTAAAGGCTTGAAACCGAGGGGTCTTTGGCAGTATTGCAAAACGATTTGAGGTTAGACGTGAGACGATTCTCATGTTGGATATATACGATGATGATTTTAGCCTGGAAGATGAGGAAATTATTGAAAGAAATAGGGAAAGGGCGTTGCTCATTCAAGACACTAAAATCTGGAATAATATGCTTCAACAGATTCATTAATGGGAGGAGGAAAAGAAATGAGTATTGACCGACCGACCAAATTCATACAAACTGAAAACAGAATGGTATGCAAAAAATGAAACGAATTGACCGAACTAAATTTAAAAACTGAACTAAAATTCTGTTGGTCCCGAAAGAGCAAGGTTTGGTGTATGTGGGGGGGGGGGGGGGGAATACACCAAATACAAACTTTTCAGTTTACTTGGTTATTAATTAGAGAGTTCAAGCTATTCTTAAATAAGAAATTGCTCGGCAGGTGACTGACCAGATTGATCAACAGATCTATACCAGATCAGTCCAAACAGATAGCTCTCTACTGTAAATAGTTAGATAATAATAAGAGCGATCTTATTACTTTCTAAGAATTGTGTGTGCGGAAATATGGTGGATTTAGTGAGTGCTCTTATATAGAAAACCTTAAAGATTAATCAGATCGTTAAAGCAGATTGATTAAGGTGCAGTCTATATGGAAGTGTAGGGAGTTAGAAATAATAAACAACTGAAAGTAAATATGCAGAAAGATAAATAACACAGTTGTTTAACGTGGTTTGAGAAATCCATACGTCCGCGATCTGATCAAAACTAGACCAGATTATCCACTACTAGGATACTCTTCTTCTTTATACTCGTGGAGAACGAGTCACAAGTATCAATCAAAGCTAGAAGGATACTTATGCACGAAGTAAGGGTCGCGTCCCTTTATAACAGATTACCTCTACGTTACCATTAGAAAATTACTAGCTAGCAGGGTGATCTCCTTTCTCTCGATAAGACAGACTTGAATCGAGGCTGGGTTGGTGTGATGTAGAATTACAAGTTGTTTGAAGCTCTTAGTCTGGTTCAGAGATTGATTGCTTGAGAGTATATTATTGATGTAGCGCGTGTGTCTCTCCAGACCTTGAACTTCAAATATATAGGCTTTTGAATTTGAAATTCTAGCCATTGTTGATTGGCGTGGGATTGATTGTAGATTGTCAATCAATGATATCCATCATATCTGTTCTTGCCTTGTAGAAACGTTGACTCAATTCTCTAAGTATGGAAAGCAGATCGCTTAACGGTTACTTTCCTTCTTCGTGTCAATCAAGGATTCTTCTTCCAAACCCTATTGGATGGACTTCATTATTGACGTGGCAAGAGGATATGATGTGTAGGATGATGTCATCTGGTGGTTTGATGACTCTATTGATCTGGTGCTTCGTTGTGAACATCGATCTGGTCGGTGATCTGGTCGATGGCAGATCGATTTCTTCTTAGTGAGAGATCTTGGTCTTCATCCTATACTATTATAGAAATGACTTCTATAGGAATAATTACTTTACATGCTAAGTTATCTCCTAATATGTTCTCTATCAGAATTCACTTTATACGTAGTGATCTGTTAACACGTAGAACAATTTAGCACCAATAAAAGCTATAAAACCTAAGTGAGTTTCGAAAGATCATCATCAAAACCAAAATGCTTCGGGGTTCCCAACAATTTCCCCCTTTTTGATGATGTCGAAACCTCACTTTACAATATCATCCTGTAAGTTTTAAGAGTGATCTGGTTTAAGAGCGAGATTGTTTATGTTTTCGTTATTAGGTTATAACGATTAATAGCAGTAGTATATGTTCTGGACAATAAGTTTTTGTCATCAGAAACCCAAAAGATCTTCATAGATAAGTGTTGGGAACCCCATAAAATTTTATTAAGTTTTGATGATGCTCTTACAAAACACACTTGGAACTATACATGTTCTGTACATCTTATTTCTGATTTCAGTAAACCAGATGGTCGAAGCTAATTCAACCAGAAAGATGGAATTTGTCTTTGACAGAAAGTCAAACCAGCAAGTCTGGAGCAGAAGGCTGGAACAGAAAGCTAGAGCAGAAGGCTAAGTCAGAGACATAACGCCTAAACCAGCAAGTCTCAAGACAGAGAGTCACAAACCAGAGAATCTCAAACCAGCAAGTCTCAAGACAGAATGCTAAATCAGAGAGTCTCAAAATGAAGCTAGTTAACTTTGACAGAAAGTTAAAAGATGGAAGATGCTTCGAACAGAAAGTATTTCTACCAGAAGGTACTCTACCAAAAAGTATTCTAACAGAAAGTACTCCTACCAGAAAGTCTTTTCTACCAGAAAGTAGTTCAACCAGAAAATGGTTAACGTATGCTCAACCAGAAAAGCATCTCAAAGTCACTAGACCAGAAAGGGTACAACCAGAAGGGTAGAAGCCAACCAGAAAGAGCAGAACCAAATCTGTCAATAAAGCATTAAAGACTCTCCATCGAAGAAATAGAAACTGAATCATTGATTGATATGAAGAAGGAAAGCAATCACAGATGATCTGCTTACCATTCATAAAAGATTCATTCAACAAATCTACAAGGAAATAAGAGATACGATTGATTGGCAATTAACAAATCAAATCAAGCCAATCAACAAACGGCTAGAATTTCAAATTCAGAGCCTATATATGTTTGAAGATTTAAAGTCTGAATATACAGAAGAACACGCACAAGCGCTATACAGCAGAAACACTTTCAAGCACTCTATCTCTAAATCAGACTTAAACTTCAACCTGTTCGTGATCATAATCACACCAAACCACCTCGATTCAAATCTGTCTTATCGAGAGAAGGAGATCTTTACTAGCTAGTAGTTTTCTAGTGGATTAACGTGAAGATAGCCTCTGTTTACAGTAGTTTTCTGTAAGTTGTAAAGGGACACGACCCTTATTCGTGCATAAGTTTCAAAACCTGTTTGTACTTGAAACTTGTGGCTCGTTCTCAGCGAGGTTAAATAAGAAGAGTATCCTAGTAGTGGATATCTAATCCAGTTTGGATTAGACCGTGGACGTAGGGGGTTTCCCGAACCACGTAAAAATAACTGTGTTATTTAAATTCTGCATTTTATATTCAGTTGTTTTTATTCTGCATCTATCATACTCATTCAAATCTGCATTCTTAATCAACTTCCTAAATATTCGATTAAGTCTTCAAAAGATTTTCATAACAAGAGCACCGACTAAAGTCCACCATTATTCCGCACACAATACTTAGTTTGAAAACAAGTTCACACTTGCTTTCTGCTTTGTATATCTCACTTGAGAGAATTTATCTGGATAGAGTCTAATTGATTGAAAATCAATCTGTTCTATCACTTTGAGCAATCTGTAAATCAGAAAGCTTACATCTCTCTGATTAATTTAGTCAAGTAAACTGAAAAGTTTGCATTTGGTGTATTCCCCCCCCCCATACACCAAACCTTGCTCTTTCGGGACCAACAATAAGAAGCAAAATAAGTTACAGTTTATCAAAAATAGGAATTACAGATAGTGAAAGATGTGAGAATAGGTATCTATCTGTTTTTCCTTCTTTCATCTTGTTGCTTCTTCATCATGGCTCTAGTCTCATCAGATATCAGCTGCACGCTCTCGTAGACTCCCTCTCTGACCCTGATGTAGTCTGGGTCCTCTGCATCAATCTTATACCCCCTGTTCTCTGCTAGTTGATTAATGAAATTTAGCAAGTAGGTCTTGTCAGGGATCTTTGTGCCTGGAATGTCAGGGCATTCTTTGAATTCGCGTTCTGGGGCAGTTATAGTGATATGTGCTTCAGCAGCTGCTTCTCTAATGGCTTGTACCAGATCTTTTGCGTCGTTCATATCCAGATATAAGTTGAATGCTTCATTCGCTGTGCCTTCGCAATAAGCTGGTTCTTTGATGAAGCAGCGACACATGATGAAGCCATATTTTAGCCCCTCCTATCCATTCTTCAAATTATCTGGCACCCAGCTGGTCTCTCCTTCTTTTGTGTTCTTTGTTTTGATAGGAGCAGAGGAGAACCAACCAGATCCAGACTTTTTCTTCCTCTTCACTGGTTGAGAGTGACTTGATCTGCTTGATGTTGACTTGGGTGCCGTCTGAGCTGATGATTGACTTGGTCGATCTGGTGCAGTTAGCTGCTCAGGTTGAGCCTCTTTCCTTTCTTCCGTGGCACCAGATTGACCTTTGTCTTTGTTTCTAGCCACTTTCTCCTTCACTACCTTCCCTTCCCTAGATCCTTCCCCTTTTTCGACATCATCAATGTAGATCTTGATGAGTGCCTTAAGGGAGGTGATCTCCTCCTTCATTTCCTTCATCTCTTTCTCTGAGTCCAGCTTGTATGTGAGCAGGGAGGTAATGTTCATGTTGGATTCATCAATCTTTTTCTCCAATGAAGATTTTGCTTTGGCCAGATCAACTTCATAGTTCTCTTGATCTTCCTTGATTATCCCAATCTCATCAAAGTATGAGTCGATCATGGTCTTGGTGGGATATCTCAGATCACTTAGCTTCCTCTCCACAAAGTTTGCTCCATCTTTTCCAAACTGTCTGAATAGTGATCTGGTTTCTATATTGGCGGCTTTGATCACTTCTTCTGAGATTCCATCGGTCTGGTGTTTGACTATGGCATGAACCATGTCTTTCTCCTTCTTTGCAAACTCTGTAACGATTCTGTACATCTCTTGGACTTTGATTTCCATGGTTGCCAGAGTTTGATCAATTTGTTATTTCCTCTGCTCAGCTGCAGATCGGTCATCATCCATTTTCTTGCTCAACTCTTCTAGCTTCATTCGACAAATTCTCCTCAAATCTGAATCCACTTGGTCTACGTGGGACCTCAGATGGTTGTTAAAGTCTGTGAGAATTTTTGTGGCCTGGTCTTGGACAGTAGATAGAGTCCCATACATGAACTTGTCCACTTTGATGGAGATTAAGTCCTTCACTTGTTCATTGGATAGGGATTGATGCTCGGTCATCAATATATCCTCCAGATTTGTAGTCTCCACAAACTCCTCCATAGTTTCTGCGACAACGGGGGTGTATAAGTCATCTGTCAGTTTGCCTCCCACCCTCTGTCCAACCGGTTCTTCTTCCTCTCGTGGATAATTAACCACCTCAATCTGGATTTTGCTAGTCGTGTCTGGTTCCCCCTCGACCTGTGTAGTTGTTTGTTCAGTAGCCTCATTCTGTTGCTGAGATGATTCAGAGTCTGGTATTGCTGCACCCTATTGGTGAGCTTCAACTAATTCTTCCTCCTCATCCTCAACTACGCTTTCAAAAAAATGTAGTATTCCTTCTTTCTCATATAATGGTTCCAGATCGATATGTAATTTCTTGGCCTCATGTTTTGCTATGCCAAGGATGGTCTGAAGATAAATCTCTCTCAACTCTGCAATAGAGGAGACTTCGAAGATGTTCAAAAAATTTGCTTCTTCTGCTATGAGTGTGTCGATTGATCTGGTTTTGAGTAAAGCATCAAGGTCATAGAATTCCTTGTCCTTGATAAGGAGCAGTAGCTTTACTCTCTTAGCTGCATCATAGCTCTCTGGTGTGAGCTGGATGCCTGGGAATGACTTTAAGTACTGCACGATCTGCTTCGGCTTCTAGCAGTTTTACTACTATTTCTGCCTTTTTCTTCTCCTCATCCTCATCAGAGGATTCATCTTCACCTTCATCATCTTCATCAATCTGCTCTAATGGTTCAGCAGATGATGGACTGGCTGTGTGAGCGGGTGAGAAGTCCTTTTCTTGACTTGGATTGAAGGATGAGAGTGGTACAGCTTGCTTTGGCTGTCCTCCAATCAGAATGTCATCCACATCCTCAACCTCAACCTCCTGTTGAGGGATAGGTATATCTGAAATGACAACTTCTTGAACCTGGACCTCCTCAACCGGTTCAGAAAGTTTTTGTAGTCGCCTTCTCTTCGGTTTGTGCTGTTGAGCAGCCGTAGAGGCATCAGTATCAACTGAGCTGGCTCTTCTGGTTACTCTTTTTGAGGGTGTTCTTTCCACTGGCTTTTCTTTTGTGACTTTGGATCTGGTTGATTTTTCTGCAGGGGCAGATGGTGGAACCCATATTGGGTTGGAGCTTCCCATCTCCATCAATGCATTGGCATAAACAAGGTCTGTCACCCTGGCTATCAGATTGACAGAGATTTCCATAGACATTTCGATCTGATGTTGATCCTTGGGGAATTTCAATCTGTCGTTGAACTCAGTCACATCATCCCATCTGTGTTGTTTGAAGAAAGTTTCCAGCATGTAGCTGATCTTGGTGGAGTGCCTCAAGCTGCTCCTCCTCACTTCAATCCCTGGACTTGCTCCTTTCACAAACATAATCATCTTGGCCTCTTTTGCCAATAAATCAAAAAGAATTCTGCTCCAGTTTACCGGCAGGTTCAATACAACTGCAGCAAGAATCTTGAACTTTTCTGGTGTGACTTGATCGTAGGAACCATTATGATTCATAAAAATTCTCTGGACGAATTCGAATACAATCTTGAATTCAGGTGCAAGCAGTGCCCTATTGAACATTCTGTTTGTATAGTGAATGGGCACGACCATCGCAGTCTCTATCGCCTCTTGTAATTGTTCTTCAGTAATGTCTCCAAGAGTGAGACCTTCATCTCGCAGTTTGTAGACTTCATCTATAATATTCAATATGTTGTATGTTGTGTTGCTGATAGTATTTCCCTTGCTTACTCGAATGATGGCTTCGTTCCCACCTTTCTCTCCTTGCCATGAGAGATAGAAAGTTGCTACTTCTTTTGGCAGAAATTGGAGAGGGTGCGAGGTGATAATATTATGAAATCTTACAATAAAGTTTAAATGATATAGATGAACACCATTCTTCCATCAATGAAGTATGAGTGCTCAGTAGCAGAGTAAGTAATACAGAATACGGTTCAATGCATGCTAATGAAAAAGACTTTTTTTTCAATGCCGGTTTAAGAGGTTTCAGAGCATTCAAGATATACGAAATAGTTTAAAAGAAAATCTCATAAAATGAAAACCTTTGCAGCGTTTAACAAGGGCGAAAGCTTTGTCCAGTTTATGAAAGTCGTAGGTGTCAAGAACGGCATATAGATCTTGATGAATGTATTGATTCAGAAATTTCACTTGCTCAAGAAACAAAGATGATTTTGGAGCCATTTTGATAGATAGGTTTTTGAAGATTTTTGAAGATTTTGAGAGAGTTTGGAATGGAGAAAAAAATCTGCTAAGTGTTTGTCGAAGAAGAAGAATGTAGGTGATAGTCGAACCGCCTTATCAAATATATATAGATAAGTGATAAACAAAGTAATAATTTAATTGACATTCTTCCCTTTTTCAGCTTTTCCCGCTTTTCTGAGTTATAGACTTATGGTCTATTATCTCCTCTTCTCTGCGTTTGATACACGCGCTTGATCCTACTGTTGTAGTGTGGCGCATGTTTGTTTTAGCCATCAATTTTCTTTCTTTTTCTTGGTTTGGTAAAAATCTCCTCAATCACGTTTCCCAAACACTGTACTTAATCATAAAAAATAAAAGATTTGGTATATTATGTCAGAATTTAGATATATGGGCTATGATTGAAATTGATATAATCGCCGTATCTTGTTGACTTTCCCCCTTGACCAAGTAATTGGAATATTAATAAAAAGAATAATTAATATCCATGTGGCTGCTAGTCATATGGTCCAGATCGATCTCGAACTGTTGTCAACACTATCGATCTGTTTATGCCATTTTCAAATTTGGGCATCAATCTTGTGTGATGACCTTTTAATAATTCCTGTTGAATTTTGAAATGATCTGTTCTTCATCAATTTTTGATGATCTGGTGCTAATTCCCTGTTGGAATTTTATGATCTGTATCTTGATGATCTGGTACTAATTCCCTGTTGGAATTTTATGTGATCTTTGTTTTTCATCAATCTGTACTATATCAATCTGGTTCTTTCTTCCAGATTTAACAATCCTAATTTCCCACAAAGCATCTTAAATCTTTCTTCTGGTAATGCTATGGTGAGAATATCAGCTCTCTGTATCTCAGTGTGTATCTTCTCAATCTGTACATGTTTTCTTTCAACATGATCCCTTATAAAGTGATGTCTCACATCTACATGTTTGCATCTGGTATGCAAAACAGGATTCTGGGTGATTGCTATAGCACTTGAGCTATCACAGAACATAGGTATCTCTTTGACATCGATCTCATAGTCTTTGAGCTGTTGTTTTAACCAGAGTATTTGTGCACAACAACTTCCAGCTGCCATATATTCAGCCTCTGTAGTTGATGTGGCAACAGATGTCTGCTTCTTTGAGAACCATGAGATCAGTTTATTTCCTAAAAACTGACATGTGCCAGATGTTGACTTTCTATCTAACTTGCATCCAGCATAATCTGAGTCTGTATATCCAGTTAGCTCAAAGTTATCTTCACAAGGATATCTTAATATGAGCTGTTCCTTTAAGATATCTTAATATCTTAATATCTTCTTAGCTGCTTCCATGTGAGATTCTTTGGGGTTAGCTTGATATCTAGCACATACTCCTACTACAAATGTAATGTCAGGTCGACTGGCAGTTAGGTAGAGTAGTGATCCTATGATCCCTCTGTATTGAGTAATATTTGCTGGTTTTCCCTCTGGATCAGGATCAATTTTCCCGTTGGTCTGCATTGGAATTTTAACAGGTTTACTGTCTTTGATCCAAAATTTAGTCAGCAGATCGTGAGTATACTTTGCTTGATTAATGAAGATGCCATCTGGTAACTGCTTGACCTGCAAACCTAGAAAGAAACTCATTTCGCCCATCATGGACATTTGATACTTATTTTTCATATGTTCAGCAAATTTATCACACAAATAAGTAGATTGAGATCCAAATATGATATCATCTACATAGATCTGTACTAAAAGGATATTCTCTTTAACTTTGATGATGAATAAAGTCTTGTTAACTGATCCTCTTCTGAATCCAGATTCTAGTAGAAATGTAGACAATGTCTCATACCAAGCTCTAGGGGCTTGTTTTAGACCATAGACTGCTTTTGTCAGTCTGTATACTTTCTGATTTGGATCTGCTTCTTCGAATCCAGGTGGTTGTTCCACATAGACTTCCTCTTCAAGAATACCATTTAGGAATACACTTTTGACATCCATCTGGTATACCTTGAATCTTTTGTGTGCAGCATATGCTAAAAATAGCCTTATAGCTTCTAGTCTGGCTACGGGTGCAAATGTTTCATCAAAATCAATGCCTTCTTGTTGATTATAGCCTTTAGCTACTAATCTGGCTTTGTTTCTGACTACTTCACTCTTCTCATCTCGTTTATTTTTTAACACCCATTTTAAACCAATAACTCCTTGGTGTTTGAGTCTGTCCACGAGATACCAGACCTCATTGCTTTTGAACTCATTAAGTTCTTCTTGCATTGCTGTTATCCAATCTGCATCTTGAGTGCTTCATGAGCATCAGATGGTTCAATGCGAGAGAGATAGCAACTTAACAAGGCACTTTCTCCATGCATTCTTGTTGTTTTCACACGATCTGATGGGTTCCCAATGATCTGTTCTGGTGGATGATCTAGTATCCATCTCCTTCTCCTAGTCATCTCTTCACCAGATATCTTAGGATCAGGTTGATCTGTTGGTTCCTCAAATTCAGTGTGAGCTGTTGGTGAAGCTTGGAATGGATTCTCATCTGTTCTTGCTTCTGGATTTTGATATCCAGATTGATTATCATCTACAATGACTGTTTCATTGCTTTCAGTTGATGATCTGTTTTCATCCAGTTCATGTTGGATTGTTCCCCCTTGCTGTATAATTTCTTCAGCAATTGGTGGAGTATTGATCTCTTTATCAACACTTTTTGAATTCCAGATAAGAATATCTTCTAGTAATATCTCATTCATCTTTCTTGTAGTCATCTGGGTTTTGGTCTGTTTATCATCTGGTGACCTGTACTCAACAATAGTCTCATAAAAAACAACATGAGGTGTTACCTCCAAAATATGAGAGTTCTTATTGTAGACTCGATACGCTTTATTGACATCAGAATATCCTAAGAATATTCCAGGGTCAGTTTTGCTATCAAAAGTCCTCAATTGAGATTTCCCATTATTATATATGTAACACAAACAACCGAAAGTACGAAAGTAAGAGATCTTAGGCTTTCTATTGTTCCAGATCTCATATGGTGTCTTTCCATGTCTGAGTGTAATTGATGATCTTTTCTGAGTATAACAGGTGTAGATAGCTTCTGCCCAGAATTTCTTGGGTAGATTGGTAGCATTTAGCATAGTACGAGCTGCTTCTTTAAGTGATCTGTTTCCCCTTTCAACAACTCCATTTTGTTGAGGTGTTCTAGCAGCTGAAGTTTGATGAGTGATTCCCATCTTATTGCAGTATGCTTCAATCTTTTGGTTGAGAAATTATGTTCCTTGATCTGTTCTGATAGTAACTACACTCATCTCTTTCTGTTTGGTGATCTTGTGTAGAAAATCAAGCAGTTTGACTAGTGTCTCTTTCTTCTTTAACAGAAAGATGACCCAGATGAACCTTGAGTAGTCATCTATGATTACTAAGGTGTATTTTCTCCCATTTATGCTTAGAGGTTTAACTGGTCCAAACAGATCCAAATGCAAAAGCTCTAGTATTCTTGAGTGAGTTGTTTTGCTTGTAAATGATGATCTGGTTTGCTTTCCAGCTTGACAAGCATCACATATATGATCTTTATCATATACTTGATCTGGTAGACCTTCCACTAATTTTACTTTGCCAATCCTGTTGATTGACTTGAAATTTAGGTGACTCAATCTCTTGTACCATAACTAACTTGTTTCTGATATGGTTTTGGTGAATAAGCAGGTCTCGATCTGGTTTGTCCACTGGACAATATATAGTCTGTCCTGCAATTTTCCGGTAAGGAGTATCTCATCTCCTTCCTTGTTCTTCACAAAATAGTTGTTAGTATTAAAGATGATCTGATTACCATTGACACAGAATTGACTTACTGAAAATAGATTGTGACTAAGACCCTCAACATACGATACATTTGAGATGGTGGTTTTGCCAACTTTTATGTTTCCATATCCTCTGGTGTACCCTTTTGAGTTACATCCAAAGGTGACCTGTGGTCCTGGCTTTTCTATGTAATCTGATAGTAGATTCTTGTCACATGTCATGTGCTTCGAACATCCACTATCTATTATCCAGATTGTTCCTCTTGCTATCTTGTTTCTTCTTGCAGTCTTCTGGTCCAGCTACCCTTCAACGTTTGGGTGCTTGGTTATTAGCAAATGTTCCCTTTCGAATCCAGAACAATTTTGGGTTTGGAATAGAAATATAGCAAGTAATGATATTCCCATCATTATCAATTTTAGACACGGAATGAAATACAGATGAATGGTGTCTCTCTATTCCATCATTCTTTAATCCCTTCTTAATAGGTAATGTCCTGTTGACATTCTTTGCACTGTTGATATTTTTGGTAGATAATGTCCTGTTGACATTCTTTTTATGAGAATGATCTGTTTCTGTGTAATGAGCTGGTTGACCCTTTGTTTGGTAGTATTGTTTGTTCCTGGTCTCTTTTATGATCATCTTCTGGGGATGATCTTTCTTGTTTCTCAGATCTATTAGTTGATCTGGTATTTGCTTTCTCTCTGGTACAAAGCTTATGGTTCCCGAAGATTTTTCCAAGTGACCTGGATATCCTAATCCAGATGTGCCTTTTTGCTGCAGATTGATTAATAGTTTAGCACATTCATCACTTTTGTAGATCATTTCTTTGCCTTTCATTATCTTTTCTTCAGCCATGTTGTTTCTGTTGATAAGATCTTTGACCTTTGAGTTTAGTGAGTGAATCTCTCTATCTTTTCTCTTGATCTGTTCTTCCAGATCAGTTACTTGGGCAACGAATTGGGTGTTAGCTGTGCTCAATATTTGTTCAGATTTCTTCAGCCTATCATTTTCTTCCACAACTTCTCTAAACAGTCTTTTGATGCTCGAATAGTTCTTGAACATCTCATTAACTTCTTCCCATGAGTATTCAGATTGATCTTCTATTTCCTGTTCCAGATCATTATCATTTGAGGAGTTGGAATTGCAAGAATTTACCTCGACTTCATCCAGACCGTTGTCTAGTCCCACATAGCATTCATCCCAGCTTTCTTCGTCATTAGCAAAGAATGCTTCATCATTCTCTGATGAGCTATCTGAAAAATGACCCGAGCTGCTTGATTCTTGTTCAGCTAGCATGGCTTTGCATTCATATTTGAGTTTTTGATCTCTTTCTGCTCTCAACTTGTTGGTCCCGAAAGAGCAATGTTTGGTGTATGTGGGGGGGGGGGGGGGAATACACCAAATACAAACTTTCAGTTTACTTGTTAAATTATAGGGAGTTCAAGCTATTCTTATTTAAGAAATTGCTCGGCAGATGACTAGCCAAATTGATACTCAGATCAATACCAGATTAGTCCTGACAGATTGCTCTCTAGTGAGAACACTTTGACAATAATAAGAGTGATCTTATTATTTTCAAAGTATTGTGCGTGCGGAGATATGGTGGATTAAATGGGTGCTCTTGTTTAGAAAACCTTAAGTATTAATCAAGTTGTATTAGCAGATTGTTTGAGATGCAGATTATATGATAGTGCAGATTGATAGAATAATAAACAACTGAAAGTAAAATGCAGAAATATAAAGAACACAGTTGTTTAACGTGGTTCGGGAAATCCCTACGTCCACGATCTGGTCAAATCTAGACCAGATTATCCACTACTAGGATACTCTGCTTGTTTATACTCGTGGAGAACGAGTCACAAGTATCAATCAATGCTAGAGAGATACTTATGCACGAAATAAGGGCGTGTCCCTTTACAACAGATTACCTCTACGTTACCACTATAAAACAACTAGCTAGCAGGGTGATCTCCTTTCTCTCGATAAGACAGACTTGAATCAAGGTTGGGTTGGTGTGATGTAGTATCATAGTTTGAAGCTCTTAGTCTAGATTACAGATTGCTTGAGAGTATGTAGACAGTATAGCTCGCGTGCGTGTTGTGAGTTATTCCAGACCATGGCTCCAAATATATGTAAGCATTGAATTTAAAATTCTAGCCGTTTGTTGATTGGCATGAGATTGATTGTTGATTGCCAATAAATGATATCCATCATATCTGTTCTTGCCATGTAGAGAATGTTGACTCAATCTTCAAGTTATGGAAATCAGATTGCCAACGGTTTCTTTCCTTCTATGTGTCAACCGAAGATTCTCTTTCCAATCACTGTTGGATGGACTTCAATTTTGACGTGGCAAGATGGTATGATGTGTATGATGATGTCATCTGGTGGTTTGATGACTCTATCGATCTGGTCTTCAGCTGTGAGCAACGATCTGGTCAGTGATCTGGTCACTGTCTGTTATAGCAGATCGATTCTTTTTTGGCGTGAAATCTTGGCCTTCATCCTATACTATATATAGAAATGACTTCTATAGGAATGACTCATTTACATGTCAAGTCATCTCCCAATCTGTTCTTTAACAGAATTCACTTTAAAAGTAGTGATCTGCTTTATATATAGAACAACATAATAAAAAGAACTAAGTGTGTTTCGAAGGATCATCATCAAAACCAAAAACACATTAGGGTTCCCAACACAATTCTTCCCTTTGGCTTTTGGACAGATCAGGACAATCTGTTTTGAAGTGATCTGTTCTACCACATCCAAAGCAAGTATAATCTGTTGAGTTAGTTATTTTTGAGGTTTTACCCGTCTTTGATTCTTCCTTGCTATTAGATCGATCATTTTCACATTTCTTGTAGAATTTGTTTTTGTTATCTTTGTAGAAACGTCTGAATTTCTTCGATCTGACCTCCATCTTGTCCATGCGTTTGGTAATCATTGCAAACTCCTTTAGTAGTTTGTCATAACCTTTCTCTTCATCTGGTGTAGAAGGTTCATCTGGTTTGCTCTTCGCTTTGAAAGCGACTTCTTTGTCTCTCTTTGAGCTGCTTTCTGCCTTTTTGGACAGATGATATGGTCCATGAATTCTTTGTATATCACATTCATGGCCTTCAAGATGATCAAATAAAGCTTCTGTAGAGAGTTCATTGAAGTCTGCACGAAGTGGTTGCATTGCAGCATATATCTCCCAGCTAGGTGGAAGTGCTCTAAGTACTTTCATGTTCTTCTCTCTTTGAGTATATTTGTTCTTATTGAACGCTGATATCTCCAGTAAGATTCCAGTGAATCTCATTTTCATTTGCTCAATGGTCTCGCCTAGTTTCATTTTGAATTCATCGTATTTGTTGCAGGCAAGTGACAGCTTGTTCTCAATCATGACTTCTGATCCTAGACACAAGTCTCTTAAGGCTTCCGACATCTCTTTTGCAGTATCCAGATCTTGGATTTTGGCCAGATGTATGCCTTTGACTGTGCTAGATATGATCCCTTTAGCAAAGTCATCCAGATTGGCTTCGCGATGTTCCTCCGAAGTGTATTTTCTTGGATCTTTAGGAACTATCTGTGTAGATACTCCAGTTGTAGTAGTTACGGTCTTTTCTTCAGTGATCTCTAATGGACCTTCTTCTATTACTTTCCACATCAGATAGTGATGGGCTTTGAGTGCATTTTTGATTCTGAAGCTCCATTCTCGATATCCTTGGATAGAGAATTCGTCACACGCCTTAACAACAGAAGATTCCATAGCAGATAGAATGCACGTTAATGAAAATAGGTTTTCCTAGATCTATTCAAGTTGACCACGCAGGTATTAACCCTGTGAAACAGAAACAATGGTCGTTTGAACCACCGCTCTGATACCACTTGTTGGTCCCGAAAGAGCAAGGTTTGGTGTATGGGGGGGGGGGAATACACCAAATACAAACTTTTCAGTTTACTTGGTTATTAATTAGAGAGTTCAAGCTATTCTTAAATAAGAAATTGCTCGGCATGTGACTGACCAGATTGATCAACAGATCTATACCAGATCAGTCCAAACAGATAGCTCTCTAGTGTAAATAGTTAGATAATAATAAGAGCGATCTTATTACTTTCTTAGAATTGTGTGTGCGGAAATATGGTGGATTTAGTGAGTGCTCTTATATAGAAAACCTTAAAGATTAATCAGATCATTAAAGCAGATTGATTAAGGTGCAGTCTATATGGAAGTGTAGGGAGTTAGAAATAATAAACAACTGAAAGTAAATATGCAGAAAGATAAATAACACAGTTGTTTAACGTGGTTCGAGAAATCCCTACGTCCGCGATCTGATCAAAACTAGACCAGATTATCCACTACTAGGATACTCTTCTTCTTTATACTCGTGGAGAACGAGTCACAAGTATCAATCAAAGCTAGAAGGATACTTATGCACGAAGTAAGGGTCACGTCCCTTTATAACAGATTACCTCTACATTACCACTAGAAAACTACTAGCTAGCAGGGTGATCTCCTTTCTCTCGATAAGACAGACTTGAATCGAGGCTGGGTTGGTGTGATGTAGAATCACAAGTTGTTTGAAGCTCTTAGTCTGGTTCAGAGATTGATTGCTTGAGAGTATATTATTGATGTAGCGCGTGTGTCTCTCCAGACCTTGAACTTCAAATATATAGGCTTTTGAATTTGAAATTCTAGCCATTGTTGATTGGTGTGGGATTGATTGTAGATTGCCAATCAATGATATCCATCATATCTGTTCTTGCCTTGTAGAAACGTTGACTCAATTGTCTAAGTATGGAAAGCAACGGTTACTTTCCTTCTTCGTGTCAATCAAGGATTCTTCTTCCAAACCCTATTGGATGGACTTCAGTATTGACGTGGCAAGATGATATGATGTGTAGGATGATGTCATCTGGTGGTTTGATGACTCTATTGATCTGGTGCTTCGTTGTGAACATCGATCTGGTCGGTGATCTGGTCGATGGCAGATCGATTTCTTCTTAGTGAGAGATCTTGGTCTTCATCCTATACTATTATAGAAATGACTTCTATAGGAATAATTCCTTTACATGCTAAGTCATCTCCTAATATGTTCTCTATCAGAATTCACTTTATACGTAGTGATCTGTTAACACGTAGAACAGTTTAGCACCAATAAAAGCTATAAAACCTAAGTGAGTTTCGAAAGATCATCATCAAAACCAAAATGCTTTAGGGTTCCCAACAAATTCGACCAATCAAAATCAATCGGTTTGAACTGAACTCATGAATCCTCTTTCATTTCGTGGTTTTTTTTATTTTGTCTTTGTTATTGTATATTTGTTCTTACTTTTTATTTCATGTATTTAATTTTGTATATTATTCTTATAATATAACTATTATTTAATATTTATATTTTTTTTCAATTTTAAAGATATTATTTAATTATATATTTGATATTTTATTAATATTTTCGGTCGGTTCGGTTACCGACCAAAAAAAATAATCTAAAAACGCAAACCAAACCGAAACTAATCGGTTCTAAAATTTTACAAACACACCGCAAAGCGATCAAAATAAAAATCGAACCAAAAATGAACAAAACATATCGGTTCGGTCGATTTATTCAGTTCGATTTTGCATACCCCTAGAAATGAGATAAACAGATTGATGATTAACAACGTGTGGACCCAAAATGTGAAAGAGATTAAAGACTACATCTGAACAGAGTACGAGATCCACTTTCGTAGCTCTGGTCCCCAGAGTATTAGAATGCCAACTGATTTTTGCAATAGTTGGAGAAGAAGAGAATTGTTTAGCCTCTTTTTGGTCGTCTAAACTCATATATTTCTCGTCATTATTCTTGTAGTTTTCCCATTTTGCATGATGTTTTGGGCTCGATTTATGTTTCAGGATCACGAGCTAAAACAAGTGCTAAAGTTGGAAACAAGACGAAAAAAGATCGAGAAATTACGAGAGAATGAATAAAAGGGCCAAGAGCACAAGTCAGCGCCCGTTTAGCTGTTGGAGACCGCTGACTAGGCGTCGCATGTCCCAGAGCAAGCCACGCGTGCGAGGAGCCGAGCACCAGGGTAAGCGGCCGCTAACCCCAGCGGATGACTCGGTCACTTCGACCAACGACCCAGCGGTCATCCTCGCGTGGAACCCGTAACCAGTCAAGTCAGTGGTCGCTGACATGTTGGAGTACCTCTCGACTCATTGTTCTAGGATCGAGATTTTTGATTCTTTGTTAGTTATTTTTTGCTTAAGTATTTGATTACGAAGGATAGCCTATTATAACTTTCAAGTTCGTTGTTTTTCCATTCATTGTTGTGGATTCAATTTCTTCCATTCAAGTTTATGAATCACATTTTTTCCACTTTAAATTTTAGGTTCAATTTTATTATTGAGTTTATTTATTTGTCTATGCTTTCGTATTTCCGTTTCGTTTAACTATTCTACTTTCTTCGGGATTTCAAATTTTTTACTTTCATAATTCTTTAGTAGTGATTTCAATTTAGTCATGATTTAGATTGGAATCAATTGCCCCTTTTTTAATTCACAACTCGTTTTCTTAAATTCGCAATTATTTTATTAGTTTAGGATTCATTTTCTTTCGTAATTTATTTTCTACACCTAGCTTTAAAATATTCAAACAATCTTTTACTTACTTTATTGTTGAACAAAGAATTAAATTGCCCTGCTGACGAGCCCATTTTTCGTGTTCTTTTTGTGTCTTGTTTTACATCTAGATCGAGTCATTTTCCTTTTTTTGTGTTGTGTTTTGTGTCTGGGAGGACACGAGTCTGGGTTGACAGGATACAGGTCAAGGTTGTAGGTCATCTCAAGAAAGAGACATGTTTACACACATATTATATTGGGCAATCTGAAGCTCAAGGAAATGTACCGCTCGAGATTACGCTGCAACCGCTGGGAGCAAGAGGAGCACATTGGCCAAGATAAGGAGAGAGTGAAGCAGTCGGGAGCGCAAAAAATAACGGGCAAGACGCTGGGATGCACGGCGGATTTCTTTCCTTCCGCGGAAAAGGAAACATATCTCCATTTCCTTTCATGACATATTTGGAGGATTTGGAGCATCTCCTTCTACGCGGAAGATCTGACCGAGAAGGAAAGTTCACCATAAACCCTAGCCGCACCTACCACAAAAGCCTAAGCCCATGAAGATCTATAATTTTCTGTTAATGCTTTCGGCCTTGCCAAGGGTTGGTCTTGGGAAGAGGATCTATTGGTAACACTCTATTTCAGTATTTCAATACAAGTATGTTTTTATTTATCTCGTTTGTGTTCTTTACTTTTCATATGAGTAGCTAAGTTTATTAAACTTTTCTTAGGAAAGATGAATTGAGTACAAATTTATAACGTCTTGAGAGGTCTAATTGCACATATAGTTGTATTGGCATGTTCCTAAAATGCTGGATCTGAATCCTATACAACTTGATCAAGTACTCAGTGTTGTCTCGCCAGTAGTAGTCTTGCACAAGATCAGGTTACAACTGCGAGCTGGAAACTCCAAGTGTTAGCAACTCCCTATTTGCCAGCCAGAGGGATCAGCATGGTGATGTAGGTGGAAACGCCATGGGACGGGCATTTGAGATGGTGTGCCCATGGTTGCTGTGTCCCGCTAATGCCTATTTGGGTATGCTGGAGTAAGCTTGGTCTAGGAGTAATCTTGGGCAAGGGTAATATGAGATCGAGTAACCTTACCTTCTGGGCTGAAAAGGTATGCTGGGTGAGGCTTCGGTGGCTATGTGATGATTAAAAAGGGGGCTTCCTGAGTGATGTGTTTGGGTGGTTGGAGTAAAACTTCATTCTTACGCTCGCATTTAACCAATGACATGCTAGTACAACGAACAACTTTGCACCGAAAATCAAGACATAAGTCAAGACTCAAGGACTCTAACCCAAGTCAAGTTGCTTTCTTATTTAACTCTCTTAGTGTTTTCTTCTTAGTTATTTACTTTTACAACACTTTACTTTCTGCTTGATTACACTTCTTGCCCAAGGCAAGACCCAACTCAAATAACGACTGAGCTCCGTCACTTGCTAAGTCTTCCTTGATAATAAGACTTGGGTTGACTTATCATTGATAGACGACCTCATTAGATTGTGAGCGACTCGAAATAATTTTAGTCGAAATAAGAACAACATGCTGATTGGCCCATTTACTGAGGAAGAAGTGAATGAGGTGTTGAAGGAGTGTGGTGAGTTGAAGAGTCCTGGTATTGACGGGTTCAATCCTGCTTTATTCCTAAAGTGTTAGGAGGTGATGAAACAGGATGTGATGATGTTCTTCCATGAGTTTCACTCTTAAGGAAGACTCACTAAGGGTCTGAACCACTCCTTTATTTCTTTAATTAAGAAGCATGAGCTCCCCAATGATATTAAGGAGTTTCGACCTATCTCGTTAGTGAGGGCCTTACAAGATTCTATGTAAGATCCTTGCCCGCAGATTTAGTGGTGTTTTGGATGACATTAACTCCAAGGAACAATCCGCGGTGAGAGGGAGACAAATTCTGGACTATATCGTTTCATTGAACGAAGTTATTGAGAAAAAGGATTTTGCTTCAAAATAAATTTGCAAAAGCTTATGATTCTATAGAATGAAGTTTCCTCTGTGACATGCTTCGTTTGTTCGGGTTTAATGAGAAATGGGTCTCATAGATAAAAGTGTTAGGGTTTGTATACCTCAAAGCATGCTTTATGCTTGGACGATGTATAAAACCTGATTTCAATTCCATTTAAATGAGAATAAATATTTCTATAACTGGTTTGTTATTTATTATCTTTATATATTGAATTGCAAACAAGTCCATTTATTAGAATTGTAGACTATGTGGTGGATCGATGATCATAGAAGGTAATACAGTAGGCTCCATTGTAGTATAAAGTCATAGTCTAGACGAACTTGGAGTCCAGTCGGTAAAGACTGAGATATCATTTGATGAGAGACCTGACCTTAGCTCGTAAAATGATGTCGGTATGTATAAGTGGATACACATGTTTTGCGTATACATATTGAGAGGTTTTACAGTGAGATAAGTTCTACGTGCTAATAGTTAGAATGAGGTCTCGGAAATTAGTTCATTTCTTAATCTGTGACTATGACATTAGTATAAGTAGTTGATTATACGCTGCTTTGATTCATCTACACTTGTGGGTTTTTCGTAACCCAATACAGTGATGTCTTGGGCGGTAATTATTGGCTTAGCTAGAAGTACTCGATTGTCAGTCGTGCAGAATCGTGTCTCGATTAACACGAGTTGATTAAATCCGCGTGAGGCATTTAGAAAGGTTTATTGCATAAGAAACCCGGCCTGTTGGAATTTATTCCGTATGTAATAATTAAGGTATGAACCGGATCACTCACGAATAAATATATTAATTAATTGTGAGTTGTCACCAAACTCAATTAATTAGTGGATTTAGAAAATCCTAAACACAATAAATACTTAATGACAATGAGGTTACATCCGTAATTCGAATGGATCGAGATGAGTTCAATATTTATCATATAGTGAAGTCGATAAATATTTATAATAGAATTGCACTTTATTGAATTTCCAGAGTAATTAATTGGATGCTAAATTAATTAAGTTAAGTCTATGTTGGACCAAACAATTAATTAAATTTATTTGGTCCCAAAGGTGACTTGATAATTCATTTAATTAAATTATTGATTTGATCAAGTCCAAATTAATTATAAATAATTCAAATTTGAATTTGAATTATAGATGGAAACTGCAGGAGATTAAATTGGGATATTATAATGTTATTATTTGGGATCTTATCCATTCTCCATAGAAGCCATAACCTAGCCCATAATATCTATGAAAATGAGTATAAAGAAGGATAAGATTTCTCTCTCATACACACCAAAAATTGGTGCCTACTAAAGAGATTTATCTTTATATTTTTCGAAAATTTAGAAGCATTCCAAGCTTCAATTTTCGTTCTTCTTTTCTCCTTAATTACTAGATAGATTCGTCCACATGATATTCTAGTATATAGATTGAGAATAGGTTAGAAGTTTCCAAGGTCGGATAGTGGGAGAGCAAGAGAAGAATTCAAACTGTTGGGAACCCCACAAATATTCTAAGTTTTGATGATGTTCTCTCAAACACACACTTGGCATTATTCATGTTCTGTATCATTTCTTTTTGGTTTTTATAAAAACAGATAGTCGAAGCCATGTCAACCAGAAAGATGGAAGAAGTCTCGCACAGAAAGTTAAACCAGCAAGTCTTAGACAGAAAGCTGAAGCAAGTCAACTTTAACAGAAAGTTGAACCAGAAAGATGGAAGAAGTCTCGCACAGTAAGTTAAACCAGCAAGTTTTAGACAGAAAGCTGAAGCAAGTCAAACTTTAACAGAAAGTTGAACCAGAAAGCTTCAACCAGAAGGATGGAAGATGTCTCGGACAGAGAGTTGAACCAGCAAGTAACAGACAGAAAGGCACTAAACCAGAAAGTATCTAACTAGTGTTCGACCAGAAAGACATTTCAACCAGAAAATGTCTAACTAATGTTCAACCAGAAAGGCACTAAGACCAGAAAGGACATAACCGGAAGGTTCTAATTAAAACAGAAAGAGTTGAGCCAAACATGTTAAAGATGTCTATCCATCAAGAATTGGAAAGAGAATCACTAATTGACACGAAGAAGGAAAGTAATCACAGACGATCTGCTTACCATTCATAGAAGATTCAATCAACGACTCTACAAGGAAAGAAGAGATATGATTGATTGGAAATCCACAAACCAAATCACGCCAATCAACAAACGGCTAGAATTTCAAATTCAGAGCCTATATATGCTTGAAGTTTTAAAGTCTGATCAATATAGAACAAGAGCTATAATACAGAAATACTTTCAAGCGATTCTTTCTTTCATCAGACAAAAAGCTTCAATCCGTTCGTGATCATAATCACATCAACCCAATCTCGATTCAAGTCTGTCTTATCGAGAGAAGAAGGAGATCTTTACTAGCTAGTAGTTTTCTAGTGGATTAACGTGAAGATAACCTATTTACAGTAGTTTTCTGTAAGTTGTAAAGGGACACGACCCTTATTCGTGCATAAGTTTCAATCAAGCTTGTACTTGAAACTTGTGGCTCGTTCTCAGCGAGTATAAATAAGAAGAGTATCCTAGTAGTGGATATCTAATCCAGTTTGGATTAGACCGTGGACGTAGGGGGTTTCCCGAACCACGTAAAAATAACTGTGTTATTTATATTCTGCATTTATATTCAGGTTTTTTTTATTCTCTGTCTATCATACTCTCTCTATCTGCATTCTTAATCAATCTCCTAAATACTCGATTAAGTTTTCTAAAGATTTTCTTAACAAGAGCACCGACTAAGTCCACCATTTTTCCGCACACGATACACTGTTGGAGTTTAAGCTTAATCTTACTCTCCGCTTTGTATAACTCACTTGAGAGATTTTACTTGGACAGAACAAGATCGATTTGAAAATCAATCTGATCTATCACCTCGAGCAATCTGTGTTTTAGAAAGCTTACATCTCTCTGATTAAATTAGTCAAGTAAACTGAAAAGTTTGTGTTTGGTGTATTCCCCCCCCATACACCAAATCTTGCTCTTTCGGGACCAACAAGTGGTATCAGAGCGGTGGTTCAAACTGACCATTGTTTTGTTTCACAAGGTTAATACCTGCGTGGTCTACTTGAATAGATCTAGAAAATCTTTGTCATCATTTGCATCCTATCTGTCATTATGGAATCATCTGTTATCAAGGCATGCGAAGAATTCTCCATCCAAGGTTACAGAGAGTGGAGTTTCAGAATAAAAATGTGTCTCAAGGCACATCACTGCCTCATGTGGAAGGTTATTGAAGAAGGACCATTAGCCATTACTGAAAAAACAACTCGTATCACTGAAACAGGTGTACACAAAGAAGAAGTACTTAAAGATCCCAGAAAGTACACTTCAGAAGAAAGAAGAGAAGCAAATCTTGATGATTTTGCTAAAGGAATTATTTCCAGTACTGTAAAAGGAGTTCATCTGGCTAAGATCCAAGACCTTGACACATCCAAAGAAATGTGGGAAGCCTTGAGAGATCTCAGTCTAGGATCTGAAGCAATGATCGAGAACAAGCTATCCCTAGCATGTAACAAGTTCGATGAATTCAAAATGAAACCTGGAGAAACCATTGAACAAATGAAGAACAGGTTCATTGAAGTGCTACTTGAAGTGTCTGCCTTCAAAAAGAATAAGTACACACAGAGAGAGAAGAATCTCAAGATTCTTAGAGCTCTGCCACCAAGGTGGGAAATTTATTCAGCTATGCAACCACTACGTGCTGATTTTAATGATCTATCTGTAGAAGCACTCTTTGATCATCTAGCTGTCCATGAATGTGACATCAGAAGGATTCACGGACCAGATTACTCCTCCAGCAAGAAGAACGAGAATAGCTCAAAGAAGGAGAGAGAGACTGCCTTCAAAGCGAAGTGCAAAACAGATGAATCAGCATCATCTGCTACACCAGCAGAAGAAGGATATGATAAGTTACTCAAAGAATTCTCAATGATTGCAAAGAGAATGGACAAGATGGAAGTCAGATCAAGAAAGTATCGTAGGTTCTACAAAGACAACAAGAGTAGATACCAGAAGAACAAAGAAGCAGAACGATCTGATGACAAAACAGAAAGTAGAGGTAATGGTAAAATCACTAATCCTACTGACTATACTTGTTATGGTTGTGGGAGAACAGGTTATTTCAAAACCGATTGCCCAGACTTATCTAAAAGTCAAAGAGAAGAACTACGAGCTAAGAGGGACAGAAAACTAAAAGCTCAACGTAAAGCCATGATAGCAGAAGAAGAAGATTCTAGCTCAAGTCATCTATCTGATAGTTCAACAGAAGATGATGAAGCATTCTTTGCCAAAGAAGAACAAAACTGGGATGAATGCTATGTAGGACTAGACAACGGTCTAGATGATGTAGAGGTAAATTCCTGCTACTCTAACTCTTCAAATAATACTGATCTGGAACAGGAAATAGAAGATCAAGATGAATACTCTTGGGATGAAGTCAATGAGATGTTCAAAAGCTACTCGAGCATCAAGAGATTATTTAAAGAAGTAGTTGAAGAGAATGATAGGATGAAGAAAACAGAACAGATACTAAGTACTGCTAATACACAGTTCGTTGCTCAAATATCTGATCTAGAAGAACATATTAAAGGAAAAAACAATGAGATTCATTCGCTAAACTCTAAGGTAAAAGATCTCATTACAAGAAACAACGTTGCTGAAGAGAAGATAAAGAAAGAAAATGAAATGGTATACAAGAGTGATGAACATGCCAAGCTGCTAATCAACCTTCAACAACAGGGTACATCTGGATTAGGATATCCAGGTCACTCAGAGAAATCCTCTAGCACCATGAAATTCGTACCAGAAAAGAAACAGATTCCAGACCAAGTGATAAATCTTAAAAACAAGAAAGAACAACCACAGAAGATAATGGTGAAACAAACTGGCAACAGACAGTACCATCAAACAAAGGAACAACCAGCAGGTTACACAAAAACAGAAAGGGTTCACAAAAAGAATATCAACAGGACATTACCCAACAAGAATGTCAACAGGACATTACCTACAAATAAAGGATTGAAGAAAGATGGAATAAGAAGATCTCATCCATCTATATTTCATTCTGTGTCAAAAGTTGATAACGAAGGAAATGTTATTACTTGTTATATTGCTGTCCCCAACCCAAAAATGTTCTGGATTCGAAAAGGAACATTTGCTAATAACCAAGCACCCAAATATTGAAGGGTAGCTAAATGTATCTAATTGCAGGATCAGAAGACTGCAAGAAGGTACAAGATAGCAAAAGGAGCAATCTGGATCATAGATAGTGGCTGTTCAAAACACATGACGTGTGACAAGCACCTACTATCAGACTATATAGAGAAACCAGGACCTCAGGTCACTTTTGGATGTAATTCAAAATGATATACCAGAGGATATGGAAACATAAAAGTTGGCAAGACCACCATCACAAACGTATCATATGTTGAGGGTCTTAGTCACAATCTATTCTCTGTAAGTCAGTTCTGTACTAATGGTAATCAGATTGTTTTTGATGCTAACAATTGTTTTGTTAAGAACAAGGAAGGAGATGAGATACTCCTTACCGGGAAATTGCAGGATAGATTATACATTGTGCAATGGGACAATCAGATTGAGACATGTCTGGTCACGAAGACAGTATCAGAAACTAGTTGGCTATGGCATAAACGATTAAGCCATCTCAATTTCAAGTCAATCAATAAGATTGGACGAGAGAAACTAGTTGAAGGACTACCAGATCAAATATATGACAAGAATCACATCTGTGAAGCATGTCAAGCTGGAAAACAAACCAGATCATCATTTTCTAGCAAATCTGCTCAGTCCTCTACCAGAATCTTAGGGTTACTACATTTAGACTTATTTGGTCCAGTTAAGCCATTGAGTATAAATGGTAGGAAATACACTCTGGTCATCATTGATGATTATTCAAGATTCACATGGGTAATCTTCTTATATAAGAAGAAAGAGACAATGGAAAAGCTGCCAAACTTCCTCAACAAAATTACCAAGAAAAAGGAAGTCTCTGTTACTACCATCAGAACAGATCGTGGAACAGAATTCATAAACCAGAAAATTGAGGATTACTGTAACCAGATGGGAATCACACATCAGACATCTGCAGCCAGAACACCTCAACAGAATGGTGTAGTTGAAAGAAGAAACAGATCATTAAAAGAAGCAGCTCGCACTATGCTTAATGCAACCAGACTACCTAAGAAATTTTGGGCAGAAGCGATTTCTACAGCCTGCTATACACAGAATAGAGCTGTTGTTACCATCAAACATGGAAAGACACCATACGAAGTTTGGAACAACAGAAAGCCCAGGATACATTACTTCCGCACTTTTGGTTGTTTATGCTACATCCATAATAATGGGAAATCACAGTTGAAAACCTTTGATAGCAAAGCTGACCCTGGAATATTCTTAGGATATTCTGATGTTAGTAAAGCTTATAGGGTTTACAACAAGAAGACCCATATTGTGGAGGTAACACCTCATATTGTCTATGATGAATCTTCTGTCATTGACAGAGAGTTGAGTGATGAACATACACAAGGCCAGAACAAAGGAAAGAAACTAGAAGGAATTCTATTAGAAGATATTCTAATCTGGAATACAACAGATGATAATAATATTGATGTTCCATCCAATGCTGAAGGAATAAGCTCACAGCAAGGGGGAATAGAACACATCATTCTGGACTTTGATAGATCAATAACTCAACCAGAAGGTACTCAACCAGAAGAAGGAGATAACAATGAACAAAATCATGATCAATCAGAAGAATCAAGAGAGACAAATGGTTGGATCAATAATCATGAAATTGAAGAACCAGATGTTGACAATC
This sequence comes from Leonotis leonurus, assembly GCA_026898415.1. Taxonomy (NCBI): domain Eukaryota; kingdom Viridiplantae; phylum Streptophyta; class Magnoliopsida; order Lamiales; family Lamiaceae; genus Leonotis; species Leonotis leonurus. The sequence goes on from JAPKLX010000184.1 coordinate 133,322, forward strand.
CTTTTCAAACATCTCACCCAGAATTTGAGGACCCAACAAATGAACCAGAACCTGAGATATCAGAAGAAGAAATGACCAGCAGGAGGAGATGGATACAGGATAATCATCCTTCTGGACAGATTGTTGGGAACCCAGGTGATAGAGTAAGAACCAGAAGAATGTATGGAGAGAGTGCACTTCTCAGCTGCTACCTATCACGTGTTGAACCCTCTGATACTTATGAAGCACTCAAAGATGCAGATTGGGTTATTGCTATGCAAGAAGAACTCAATGAGTTTAAAAGAAACCAAGTCTGGTATATGGTAGACAGACCAAAACATCAGGGAGTAATAGGTGTCAAATGGGTATTCAAGAATAAGCGAGATGAAAGTGGAGAAGTAGTCAGAAATAAAGCTAGACTGGTAGCAAAGGGATACAGTCAACAGGAAGGTATCGATTTTGACGAGACCTTTGCACCAGTTGCCAGATTGGAAGCAATCAGATTATTCCTTGCATATGCAGCATACAAGAAATTCAAAGTGTACCAGATGGATGTTAAAAGTGCATTCTTAAATGGTATACTTGAGGAAGAAGTATATGTTGAACAACCACCTGGTTTTGAAGATGGAAATCCTGACCAGAAAGTATATAGATTAGCTAAAGCTGTCTATGGTTTGAAACAGGCACCAAGAGCGTGGTATGAAACGTTGTCAACATTTCTGCTGGAATCAGGTTTCAAGAGAGGTTCTGTTGACAAAACACTATTTGTCATTAAAGTCAAAGAACATATCCTTCTGGTACAGATATACGTAGACGACATAATTTTTGGATCTCAATCTTCCCATTTATGTGATAAATTTGCTGAACTAATGAAGAACAAATATCAAATATCCATGATGGGCGAGATGAATTTCTTCTTAGGCTTGCAAGTAAAACAGTTACCAGATGGTATCTTTGTAAATCAAGCAAAGTACATCAACGATCTGGTCAACAAGTTTGGAGTCAAAGACAGCAAGCCAGCAAAGATTCCAATGCAGGCAAATGGAAAGATAGACCCAGATCCAGAAGGCAAACCAGCACCTATAACAAAATACAGAGGCATAATTGGCTCATTATTATACCTTACTGCAAGTCGACCAGATATCACGTTTGCAGTAGGAGTGTGTGCCAGATATCAAGCCAATCCCAAAGAATCACATATGGAAGCTGTCAAAAAGATACTTAGATATCTTAAAGGAACAGCTCACGTTGGTCTCTGGTATCCACATGACGATAACTTTGAACTAACAGGCTATTCTGATTCAGATTATGCAGGATGCAAACTGGACAGAAAGTCTACTTCTGGCACATGTCAGTTTCTAGGAAACAAGTTGATATCTTGGTTTTCAAAGAAACAGACATCTGTTGCCACATCAACAACAGAAGTAGAGTATATGGCTGCTGGAAGCTGTTGTGCACAAATCCTATGGCTGAAGCAGCAACTAAAGGATTACGAGATTGAAGTAAAAGAGATACCAATATTCTGTGATAGTTCAAGTGCAATAGCTATAACACAGAATCCAGTACTTCACACAAGATGCAAACATGTTGATGTAAGACATCATTTTATTAGAGATCATGTGGAGAGAAAGCACGTCCAGATCGAAAAAATCCATACAGATATCCAACGTGCTGATATACTGACAAAAGCCCTACCAGAAGAGAGATTTAAGATGCTATGTGGAAAGCTTGGATTACTAAGTCTGGATGATAGATCAAGCAGAGAGTTACCAGAATGCAAATAGCAAAAGGCTACCAGACTGCAAATACCAGAACGTTAACAACAGAAGGTTTTCAAGATTTACAGAGTTTCAAGAAGGAAATAATAATTTCACGTGTCATTAATTACTCAAATTAGAATATCACGTGGAAATTATTTCTTACTTACTAAGTCAAGGGGGAACGTTTTGAGGAAATTGAAGCGACCGAGATAAAAGACGTCACTTCCCATAATCAATCTACGAGATTACAGTCTGAAAAATTATTTCTTTTCCTATTTTTTGTGATGATTAGCACAACTTTGGGAACTGGGATTGAGAAAATCCCTGCAGGAAAATAGGAAAAGGGAAGTTGCCGAAAAGTAAGAGATACGCACACGCTCGCCTACCAACCCTAGGTTCTAGAGCGTATATCTCACGCAAGGAAAGGCGGCAAAACAAAGAATGAAGCGGGAAAACTAATAAGGGAGATATTCATCCAACCTTTCATTTTCTATGCTATATATATACGATTTACATCTCTGAACTGTTCACCTTCACTTTCTTTGCTCTGCGCACCACTTTCCTTAAGCACTTAAGATTTTCTTCACTTGTTTCCTCTGCAAAACTCTTCCCAAAAACATTTTGCGATTTGATCATGGCACCACAAACTTCTCTATTTCTCCAACACGTTGCCGAGGTTCAGAGGTTTCTTTCGCCTGAACCATATGCTGTATTAGACACCCATGGATTTCGAAAACTTGAAAAAATCTTTGCCATGGTTTCTCGCTGCAAAGGTTTTTAAGTTTATTACATGTTCATTTTATCTACAAATGATTACATGTACTGCCTTACATGATCTGTGAACTGTTAAAAATGTTCTATTCTTCTAAGTTACTGTTCATGTGAGAATATTCATATATGTTCATATAAACTGATGAATATATATACATTTGTGTTGAATGTTCTTATGATGCAAAGGGTTCTGCAACATTGTCACTGCGCATCCAAACATGTTCTTGGCAAAGCAAGTTGCCACATTTTATCTGACATGGCAGAATGATAAGCACGGATTTGAAGCAAATGTACTGATGCCAATTGGTGACAGAACCAGCAAAACTCCATACAACGTCATCCAAATGATCAACCAGGCATATCGGTTGAAGGACAAAGGATTGAGTTTGGATGACATCACTCCTCAACAACTGCAAGAGGCAGTGGATGTCATGATGGTGATACCAATCTCCTACACTGGAAGAATGTTCCAACGAGCTCTACTTCAACCAGGATTCAAATTACTTCTTGAACTGGTTCAAAGAATTTTTCTTAATCACAGTGGGTCATATGATCAAGTAACTCCGGAGAAATTTAGAATTCTCACTGCTGTTGTACTCAACCTTCGAGTCAACTGGAGCAGAATCTTGTTTGAGCTGATGGCTAAGGAAGCTAAATTGGTTACCTACACCAAGGATAGCAGGGGCAGAGGAATTTCAGTGGAAGTTAAGAGGAATCTCAGACATTCCACCAAAGTCAGTTTGATGATTGAAAGATACTTCAAACAGCAAGTCTGGGAAGATGCTGTTGAATTCAACACAAGCTTCTCTATCCCCAAGGACCAACACCAGCTGGAAATGTCATTGGGACTCGCACCACAATTTTTCAATAAGATAATTGATGAAGTACACCGTAATGCAGCACTGGAAGTGGGTAGTTCTAATCCTACTTGGATGCCACCTTCTAAAGGTATTGAGAAGCAGAAGAGCAAATCCACAAAGGAGAAAGTTGTGAAAGAGAAGACTACTCGCAAGACTTCAGTCAAGCGAGGTACCTCTGTTGAGACAGAAACATCAGCTTCACAACCAAAACAGAAGAAACGAAGGCTACAGAAAGTTCAAGAATCATCACCATCACCAGAAGCCACAACAGAACAGTTTGACATGCCAGAACATGAAGAAGAAACACCACAGGCACCAATAGAACAAACAGAGACTCCAATAGCTGAGGTGGAACCAGAAACAAGTCATATTCCACATCAGGAGAAAGATTTTTCTCCTGCTAGAACAGCAACACATTCTCCAAACCGGATGGAAAGAATCAGCGAGGATGATGAGGAAGGATCATTTGCTGATGAAGCCGAAGAAAGGAAACAGCAAGCGGAGAATGTCATCAAACTGCTGGAGAATGAAGCAAAACACGCTGTGCTACAAGAATTTTCTGGAATTCACCTGCTCCCAGAAAGTTTGGGAACAACAACACGCGTCAAATTTTACTTGCTGGTCAAGGACAACGAGTATTATATATTTGATGCATTGCTTCAACTCAAAACAATCGATGAATTAAAGAAGGAAGAAGCAACGCTGCTGAGTCTACTTCAAGTCACCTCCGTCCAAGAAATTCGAGCAGAATACAAGCAACTCATCTCTGGCATTATGAAACAAGAGGCAGAGAGTTTGAAGATTAATCTGGAGCCAACACATTCTGAAGCTCAGATGGGAGAAGCAGCCCCAGTAGAACAACAACCACCACCAACAACAGCACAATCAAAGAAGTCCACCAAGAAAACACCAATCATCAACCTAGACTCAGGTGATGATGAACCAGTAAGTCAGACTATTGGTGGTGAACCAAGCGATGAAATCTACACACAGGGAGCTGCACAGAAGCTCAAGAAACACGTCAATTTCTATACAATGGAAGAACTGCTGGAGAGGGAAACCAGACCATTCAACAACTTCCAACTCGACAACCTCTTCACACTTCAAGTTGAAGATTGTCTGACAACCACCTGCAATGTCTTGCAAGAGAAAG
>JAPKLX010000184.1:157844-185169 GCA_026898415.1 Leonotis leonurus
TTAACTTCCTCATTACCAAATTCTATCACTAGCATCATAATATAGCCAGCAAAATTCCAAATTGATCTCAGATGCATTTAACCAAACACAATGTGCTCATTCCCACCATCACCAATTGATATACATAACTCATAACTTCAAATTCCATTCGATGTAGATATGAAATTCCAGAGCAAAGAAATAATCATATACCAAAAGAGCAATTCGATCATTGCAGAAAATATCCAGACAAGAACAGAGCAAACCCTAACAGCAAACCGCCATAGATGAGCAGAAGCTTCTGACCCGACATCAGCGTGTTACCGCCCAACCCAAACTGCTGATTCTGCTCGAAACCCGCAATCTCCATTCTCTTACTCTCGAAGAAGCTCTGCGACGTGCCGCAAGTCGGGCACCTCCAATCTTCGGGAAGCTTCTCGAAGGACATCCCCGGCGGAACCAGGTACGACGGGTCCCCAGCCGATTCGTTGTACTTATACCCACAGGATCTACATTCGTAGATTCCAGTGTTCACTACCGCAGGACCTTCACATAAAATTACTTAAACCAGTGATGCTTCAATGATACTTTAAAGGCACCCCCATAAGATTGCAAAAATTGGAATTGGGGTTAGGCGTGAGGGAGAGAGGGAGTGTTTCGGTGCTTTCCCATATACTTTTTCTAGTAGTGGAAATTTGGGAAGGGGGGAACGACGGTGAAGGGGAACTGACGGTGAAGGGGAACGAGGGTGAAGGGTGAGGCAGAATTAGGGGAACGATAGTGAGGGGGTGGAAACAAGGGTTTAGTTCAATTTGAGAATTTTCTATGTTAATTTTCTATAGATGACACCGTATACATCACACTTTAATCTAAAATGTTATCTAATAGTATTGGTATAGATGACATTTAATTAGGATTACTATCTATAATTAAATATTACATTCCATAAAAAAGTGGCAGATTTGTAATTATATAATGATAAATTATAGGGTGGTAAACCAGACTACGACAATGGTTTAACGACAAGGGTTCAAAATAGTGTTGTCATTGAGCACTACAACAATGGGTATACCACAACGGCGTGAAAAAGCGTTGTCGCATAGTGGAATTGAATATAAGACAACGCTATAACAACAACGGCTAAAGAATACATTGTCGTATATATATACGACAACACACCTACGACAACGGTAAATAAAAACCGTTGTCTATGAGCGCATTTTCTCGCTCAAAGACAACGGTTTTGATTACGACAACGGTTTTTGTCCCTATGAAAATGCATTTTGTTAAAAATCCTTGTCGTTCCTATGTTGCCGTATGCCATTTTTCTTGTAGTGTGTGTTGTGGATTGTGCTGACTGTTGTTGAGAACGTTCTAATGAGGGCGGTGAGGAGAAGGTCGGCTGATAAGATTTTTCTTTTGTTTCTTCTGCAACTAACCTCTTCTCACGTTGTGCCTGTTGTTTATAGAATTGTGCCCAGAAAATGGGGTCACAAGCTTGTTCTCTATTAACTCCAAACAGCAGCAGCTCTGCTATCTGGTCTCCTTCATCGATAGGCTTCTTGCCTTTATCACGAGTAGCAATAGCTTGTTGTTGTTGTTGTTGACTCTGTTCTGGTTCAATGCTGGGATCCGCCCTTGGTGGGGTTGTGGGCCTCTCCCTCGGCTATTGAACTGGTTCAGATTGAGCTTCAGCAGCTTCTGCTCCTTGGCCTGGTTGTTCTGGTTCTGTTACATCCTTTCCAGAGCCCTTGCCATCTCTTTTTCCTCCCTTGTCAGCCTTAGATTTCCCCCCCTTTTCGACATCATCAAAGAGAGTCTTGATGAGTGTACGAAGGGAATCTACCTCTGCCTTCATGGCCTCCATCTTTTCTTCTGCATCCATTTTAAAACCTAGCAGCAGGTTTACTGTCTGATTAGTGGCATCGAGCTTCCTCTCGAGTCTGATGCTGTTCATCGTAGAGAGTGGCGTCGTAGGTTTGCTTGTGATGTTCCACCTTACATAGTCTGGTGTTCTGGTTCTCATACTCTGTCGGGTTGGGGTAGAGTAAGGCATCCAGTACACTGACTTGATTGTCCATCATGAGTTCCACAAACTTCTCCTTCTCAAAGGCAGCAAGTTTGGAGTGGACATCAAGGGCAGTGGCCTCCTTCACTTCAGCAGTAATGGCAGCAGCTTGGCTCTTCGTAGCAATATCAATTGCTTCGTTCTGCTTAGCCATCATGCCTGTTACTAGAGTTTGAACAGTCTGTGGTTTCTTTTCAACTGCCTCTAGACGTAGATCAAGCTTCTCCTTAGCTGTTTCTGCAGCTGCTCTATCGTCGTCCAACTTCTTGTTGAGTTCTTTGTCCTGGTGTCTCAGTTTGCGACATAGATCCAGATCCATATCATCACATAGTCTTTTTGGTGCTGATTAAAATCAGCAAGGATCTGTGTTGCTCTCTCTTGTAGGGCATTGCAGGTAGCATTCATATGATCTTCAACTCGGAGTGTGATCATGTTGTCGATCTGGTAGTTGTTGAAAGATTTGGTCTCCCGTTCCAGAATCTCTTCAAGATTGGAGAATGTGACATTCTTTTTCAGTTTCTAAGCTACTCGAGGTGTGTACAACTCATTGGTAGGTTCTCCATCAATATATTGACCAACTGGTTCCTCATTTACTGGATTGAGATGAATAACCGGTGTGTTCGTTTGCCTTTTCTTGGGCTTTTCTGCAGTCTGGGTGGGTTGCTGAGTTGTTGCATCTTGCATCGGTGGAGGTTGATCTGGCTGGCTAGTGGGCTGCTCCATCTAGTCCCCTCCTGGACCTCCCAAGTCCACATCCTGATCAGCCTCTTCATCTGATCCAGTCACACTGGAATAAAATTCCATTTTATCACCATAAAATGGCTTGAGGTCTATTTTCAGCAATCTGGCCTCATGCTTCATCATTGCTAGAATGAGCTGATGGTATTCTGATCGAACTTAACCAAGAGTGCTTGCTTGCAGTAAGCTCAGCAAGGTGGCTTCCTCCTTTAGTTCTTCCATCGATCTGGTCTGGAGCAGAGCATCGAAAATGTAGTACTCGCTGTCCTTTACCAGCAAGTAGAACTTGACTCACTTGGCTGTTCCAAGACTCTCTGGCAGCATGTGAATACCTGGAAAATCTTGAAGCACAGAGTGATCTGCTTCGCTTTCCAGTAGGTTAATCACACATTCTGCTTGCTTTTTCTTTTCTTCATCCTCATCAAGTGACTCATCTTCTTCCTCTTCTTCCTCACTGATCCTCTACATTTTGTCAAGTGAGGGTGTTGTTGTTCTGGCAGGGGAGAAGTCCTTGTCCTGATTAGGGTTGAAACTGGATTCTGGTTCAACAAATATGGGTTCCTCAGTTTGCGGAGGAATGGGTCTTTCTGGTTGTTGAGCCTCCTCAGCCAGTTGTGGACTGACTCGATCTGGTTGAGAAATCTCTGGCTCTGGTTGATGAGTGTCAGTGTCCTGTTGAACTTCTTCGCTGGGTGGTGGAGAGTCATGTACTTTCCTCAATCTACGTCTCTTCTGCTTTGGTTGGTGAGATGTGGAAGTGTCGATATCAATTGAACTTGCCCTCTTGGCAGGTGGTTTACATGTAGTTTTCTCCTTTTGCACCTTTTCCCTTGGTGCATTTTCCTTCTGTTTCTCCAGTGCTTTGGTTGGTGGTATCCACATTGGATTTGAACCACCCATCTCCAGTAGTGCAGCGTGATGCACTTCATCTGTGACCTTGTTAAACAAGGCTGTAGTGAGTCCCAAGGAAATTTCTATCTGGTGATGGTCCTTAAGAATGGTAAATCGAATGTTGTATTTGGCATCCTCCCAGACCTGCTGCTTGAAGAATTTTCTACCATGAAGCTAATTTTGGTAGAATGCCTCAAGTTCATTCTCACCTCCACAGAGACATTGTTCCCTCGAGCGTCCTTAGTGTATTTCACAAGCTTGGCCTCCTTTGCCAATAAATCAAACAGGATTCGGCTCCAGTTGACTTTGAGATTTAGGACAACAGCAGTAAGAATCCTGAACTTCTCTAGAGTGACTTGATCATAAGATCCACTGTGGGTGAGAAAAATCCATTGCACGAACTTGAATACCAGCTTGTAGCCTGGTTTGAGCAGGGATCTCTGGAACATTCTTCCCGTGTACGACATGGGAATCACCATAACTTTCTCCACGCTTCCTGGAGTTGATCATAGTTGATTTCATCAAGAGTCATACCTTCATCCTTCAGACGGTATTCTTGATTGATCATGGCAAGAACGTTGTAGGTAGTTTTGCTTGTCCTATCTCCAATGGGCATCAGCACATTGGCTTCGTTGCGTTCCTTCTCATCTTGCCATGTTAAGTAGAATGTGGCTGCCTATTTTGTCAAGTACATGTTGGGATGGGAGGTGACAATATTATGAAATCCTATAATAGACAAAGATATTCTAGTGGATAACTTATAATCATCAGTTATTTGAGCAACATATATTACATTTCACAGATATCGAAAGAATATGAATAGCGCATGAATATATCTATTTATCAGTTATCCATACGAAAATCATTCAAACAGGTATCAATGTATAAAGCAAGATAGATTTCTAGAAACAGAACTCATAATAAGTCTCTAATAGATACAGTTAATACATAAAGAACTTAATCAACCTTTGCAGCGCTTAACCATGGCGAAAATTTCTTCGAGTTTGTGAAAACCGTGAGTTTCAAAGACAGCAAACGGTTCAGGAGAAAGAAATTTCTGAACCTCAGCAACATGTTGCAAAAATAAGGAAGTTTGTGGTGCCATTTTCAAAGGATTTTGGGAGTTTTGAGACAACTTTTGTGAGAGAGAGATTTCTGGAAATGCTTAAGTGTTTAAGGAAGAGTAGTGCTCAGTGCGATAAAAGTATAAGGTAAACAATTTAATGCATGTACGACACATATATATAAGAAAACAATCAACGGTTCAGATTAAAACGATAAAAATTTTAAGGTTGGATGAAAATCTCCCTTTTTAGGTTTTCCCGCTTCAGCTTTCCATTTTGCCGCCTTGTGTTGCATTTGATGCACACGCGCTAGATCCTAGGGTTGTAGGATGGAGCATGTAAATCTTCCTATCCACTGCAACTTTCCTTATTCCTTTTCTTGTAGAGATTTCCTCGATCACAGTTTCCAAAGGTGTGCTAATCATCACAATTATGGAAGATTTAGCAAATCTATGTTAGAAAATAACTTTATAGACCATAGTTAGGGCGGTAATTAGAGTCAGAGATGCTTCTTATTTCCAAGTTCCCCCTTGACTAAGTAATCATTTATTGGAAAATTAATTTCCACGTGGCATGGCAGTATCTCGTCATATTTTGACATATGGTATTCATAACAATCTGTTATCGTTTGATTTATGCTTGCATCTGGTAATGTCCTCTGTTATCACTTTGTATCATTTGGTTTTCATTCTACTTCATGTTAATCTGGTTGACAATCTAGTTTTGCACTTTGCGTCATAATCTCAACAGTGATACAGTAATCTGGTTATCATAGCTAGTGCTTCTGTTTTCATCATTCTGCTACATGATCTGAGTTCATCAATCTGGTATTGACTCGATTCTTTCATCTAGGTTTAGTAATCCTAGCTTTCCACATAACATCTTAAATCTTTCTTTTGGTAAGGCTTTCGTCAAGATATCAGCATGTTGCACATCAGTGTGTATCTTCTCTATCTGGATGTGTTTCCTCTCCACATGATCTCGAATGAATTGATGTCTCACATCAACATATTTGCATCTAGTATGGAGTACAAGATTCCGTGTTATAGCAATGGCACTTGAGCTATCACAGAATATATGTATCTCCTTGAAATCGATCTCGTAATACTTCAGTTGCTGCTTCATCAAGAGTATCTGTCCACAACAGCTTCCAGCAGCCATGTACTCTGCCTCAGTTGTTGATGTAGCAACATATGTTTGTTTTTTTGAAAAACAAAGAGATTAAACTGGCACGTTCTAGAAGTAGACTTTCTGTCCAGTTTGCATCCAACATAATCTGAATCAAAATAGCCTGTTAACTCGAAATTGTCCTCACATGGATACCATAATCCAATGTGTGCTATTCCTTTAAGATATCTAAGTATCTTCTTTGCAGCTTCCATATGAGACTCCTTGGGGTTGGCCTGGTATCTAGCACATACTCCAACTGCAAAAGTAATATCAGGTCGACTTGCAGTTAAATATAACAGAGAGCCAATGATACCCCTATATTGAGTTATGTTTGTTGGTTTCCCTTCTGGATCTGGATCTATCTTCCCGTTGGTCTACATTAGAATCTTGACAGGTTTACTTTCTTTGACTCTAAACTTTGTGATCAGATCGTTGATATACTTTGCTTGATTGACAAAGATACCATCTAGTAACTGCTTCACCTGCAAACCCAGAAAGAAATTCATCTCGCCCATCATGGACATTTGATATTTATTTTTCATTAGTTTAGCAAATTTATCACATAGATAAACAGATTGTGATCCAAATATGATATCATCAACGTATATCTGGACTAAAAGGATATGTTCTTTAACTTTGATTATGAACAATGTCTTGTCAACAGAACCTCTTCTGAATCCTGACTCCACTAAGAACGTTGATAGCGTTTCATACCACGCTCTGGGTGCTTGTTTCAAACCATAAACAACTTTTGCTAATCTGTACACCTTTTGGTATGGGTTTCCTTCTTAAAAATCAAGTGTTGTTCAACATACACTTCTTCTTCAAGTATACTATTTAGAAATGCACTCTTGACATCCATCTGGTAGACCTTGAATCTCTTGTATGCTGGATATGCTAGGAACAGTCTGATTGCTTCCAATCTGGCAATTGGTGCGAATGTCTCATCGAAATTAATACCTTCTTGTTGACTGCATCCTTTTGCAACTAATCTGGCTTTGTTTCTGACAACTTCACCATTCTCATCTTGTTTGTTCTTGAACACCCATTTGATACCTATTACTCCCTGGTTCTTGGTCTGTCTACAAGGTACCAAACTTGGTTTCTTTTAAACTCGTTGAGTTCTTCTTGCATAGCAATAACCCAGTATGCATCTTGTAGTGCTTCATAAGCATCAGATGGTTCAACACGAGATAGATAACAACTTAGAAGTGCGCTTTCTCCATGCATTCTTCTGGTCTTCACACGATCTGATGGGTTCCCAACAATCTATTCTGGAGGATGATGTTCTTGTATCCATCTCCATCTGCTGGAAATCTCTTCTTCTGATATCTCAGGCTCAGGTTCTTCTGTTGGGTCCTCAAATTCAGGATGTGCTGTTGAAGATGCTTAAAAAGGGTTCTCAACTTATGGTTCCTCAATTTCAATCTCTTGGATGTTGTTCCAGCTGTTGATATCTTTGGATTCTTCAGATTGATCTTTAGATTGTTCATTATTACCTTCTTTCACTGGTTCACTAAAATCTAGTGGAATCAATCTAGTTTGTTCTAGATCGATGTGTTCTTTTCCCCCTTGCTGTGAGCTGGTCTCAGCATTAGGTTGAACATCAATCTCGTTCTCTTTTGTTGTATTCCAGATCAGAATATCTTCTAGTAGAATCCCTTCTTGTTGTTAATCTGGTTGTGAACCTGTTCATCACCTGCTTCTCTGTATTCAAGGATAGTTTCATCAAATACAATATGAGGTGTTACCTCCACAATATGAGTCTTCTTGTTGTAAACCCTATAAGCTTTACTAACATCAGAATATCCTAAAAATATTCTAGGGTCAGTTTTACTATCAAAGGTTTTCAACTGAGATTTCCCATTATTATGGATCTAACACGTACAACCAAAGGTACGAAAGTACTGTATCCTGGGCATTCTGTTATTCCAAACTTCATATGGGGTCTTCCCGTGTCTGAGAGTTATCATCGATCTGTTCTGTGTATAACAGGCCGTGTAGATGGCTTCATCCCAAAACTTCTTGGGTAATCTGGTTGCATTAAGCATGGTGCGAGCTGCTTCCTTCAATGATCTATTTCTTCTCTCAACCACTCCATTCTGTTGAGGTGTTCTTGCTGCAGATGTCTGATGCGTGATACCCATCTGATTGCAGTAGTCCTCAATCTTCTGGTTTAGGAATTTTGTTCCACGATCTATTTTGATTGTTGCAACAGAGGTTTCCTTTTTCTTGGTGACTTTGTTGAGAAAGTTTGGCAGCATCTCCAATGTCTCTTTCTTTTTGAATAGAAAGATAACACATGTGAATCTTGAATAATTGCCAATGATGACTAGAGTGTATTTCTTTCCATTTATACTCAATGGCTTAACTAGGCCAAATAAGTCTAGATGAAGTAACTCCAATATTCTGGTAGATGACTGAACTGCTTTACTGGAAAATGTCGATCTCGTTTGTTTCCTAGCTTGACACGCTTCACAAATACGATCTTTGTCATATGCTTGATCTGACAATCTTTCGACTAGTTTTTCTCTTACAATCTTATTAATTGACTTGAAATTGAGATGACTTAGTTGCTTGTGCCATAACCAGCTTGTTTCTGATATTGTCTTGGTGACCAGCCAAGTCTCAATCTGGTTATTCCATTGTACAATATACAGTCTGTCCTGCAATTTTTCGGTAAGAAGAGTTTCATCTCATTCCTTATTTTTAACAAAACATTTGTTAGCATAAAAAACAATCTAATTTCTATTAGCACAGAACTGGCTAACAGAAAACAGATTATGACTAAGACCTTCAACATACGATACATTTGTGATGGTGGTCTTGCCAATTATGATGTTACCATAGCCTCTAGTGTAGCCTTTTGAGTTACAACCAAAGGTTACCTGTGGTCCTTCTCTTTCCACGTAATCTGATAGAGCATTCTTATCACATGTCATATGCTTTGAACATCCACTATCAATAATCTAGATTGTTCCCTTTGCTACTTTACTCCTTCTTACAGTTCTTCGATCCTGCAATTATGAAGATTTAGCTACCTTTTCAATGAGTGGGTGCTTGGTTAGTAGCAAAAGTTCCTTTTGGAACCCAGATTAACTTAGTGTTAGGAACACATATGTAGCATGTAATCTTTCTTCTAGCATCATGTGTTCTCGATATAGCTTTGTAAACAGATGGATGATTTCTTTCAATGTTATCCCAATTGATCTTCTTCTTCTTGGTAGAAGATCTAGTGGAAGCCTTCTGTTTCTGATCTTCTGTTTTGACATAGTGAGCAGGTTGACCCTTCTTCTAATAGTATCTCTTGTCTCCTGTTTCCTTTATCATTATCTTCTGGGGCTGATTCTTCTTGTTCTTGAGATCTTTGATTTGATCTGGTATGTCCTTTCTTTCAGCAACAAACTTGGTCTCACTAGATTTTCCATTGTATCCTAGACCAGTTCTTCCTCGTTGTTGCATATCAATGATCATTTCAGCTCGTTCTTGACTTTTTTTGATCTTGCTCATGTTTTCCATGGTCTTCTTCAATTTTTCTTCAACTACATCCTTCCTTTTGATCACATCTTTCACCTTGGAATTGAGCGAATATATTTCGGCATCTTTTGTCTTCATCTGTTTCTTCTGCATAAAATTTTCACTTTTTAAAAATAAGTATGTTACATATACAATTTTATTATCAAAATAACTATTTTTATCAATTATCAATTTTTATTGTATAAATGAGATCTTGATAAGTTGCACTATTTCCAAAAACTGCACATATTGATGATGATCTAAGTTGAAATATCAAATACTCTCTTCGTTTCACTAAACTTGGCACAATTCTCTTATTTGGACGTTCCATTAAACTTGATACATTTCTAAAATAGTAAAAGTTATCCCTTTAAAAAGGTGTGGACCCTAACATATTTATTACTATTATACTACTTTATACACTGTCTTAAATAACCGTGCCCAAAAATTTTGTATCATGTTTATTGGGAAGGAGTGAGTAGCAATTAAAGTGAGAAAGAGCATCAATCACCTAGCCAGGAACTCTTTCAGTCTTGTCAATCTATCAACTCATTTTCTTTTAATTTTTTTCTATTTTCACCACAATTATTTTGTTTTACTATCTTTATCACTTCAACCATTTATTTTAAAATATTGTAAGTTTCTTTGTTCGAAAAAATATATTGAATGCTTCAGCACTTATATTCCACTGGTCTCGCCCGTGAAACTATTGCACCAAGTTTTATGATTTCCTAAATTTTAACTTGTTTGTAAAATTGCACCAAAAGTTAATGACCGAATCCAAAATTTTCGGATTCCTGTAATGCGACCTTTTTTTTACCACCTAAAAAAGAAATAGGATGAATTGTTTTTGGTGAACATTCAGTTATTTCGATTTTTCTACAATTAAATTATATTTTAAATTAAAATTTACCAAATTAAATCCTAAAAATTAAATTAGCTGAACAAAAGTTTTAATAATTTATTGTACTCTAATTAGTTATATATATTTAATAATTTTTATGTACTAAAAATTTTCATCTTTAATAAATTTAAAATAAAAGGTTATAATTAAAAATTATTTACATATCTTTGATATTTTTCAAATTTGAAAGAATAAATTATTTTGCATAATTTATTAAATATTATAATTTTATTTTTTGTGAAAATTAAAAAATGTTAGTGTATTAGATTTAATTAATTCCTACATTATGTTTAAAAGTTTGACATATAAGAGAAAAAATAACAAAAATTAAATAAAAATATATATGATAAAATATTCTAATTTAATAAAAATAAAAGTATAATATAATTTTAATAAAATAATTTGGTGTTTTGATTTGATTTTGTCTAAATTCGAACCAAATCAAATAAATTCAATTAAAAAATATAAAACTAAATCAAAAAAAGAAACAAAAATAACCAATTCGAATTTAATATTTTAATTTGATTTTTAAAATTTGATTAATTATATTGTTAAGCTTGTAATGTTTAAAAATAAGGTAATTAATGATTTTTTTTATATGATTTGATTTGGTAAAAAGTAAAATGATCAAGATTTATCGAAGAGGAGAAATCAAACAACAAAATATCTCCATATAATTTTATAGAGTGTATATATATAGAATGTAAATCACGTAGAAAGTGGTTTTTCAGTAGGAAATAGGAAGAAATCTTGGTCCTTCATTTTAATCATATAACGGGCCAAAATTAACTACTAATTTTCAAAATTTTAATTATTAAAATATTCTAATCAGGATCAAAAGGTAAACAAATACTTTTAAATATAAGAGAGAAAAATTATATCTTTGATGAATTTTCTATTTCTCTATTCTCTCTCTCCACGACGGTTCTCTCTTCTCTCTTCTTTCTCTACACAGCGGAACTCATGGCGGATGCGAAGGTGGTGGTGGAGACGGGGCACGTGCATAGGCCGCAGAGTCAACCGTTGACTTTCTCGACGATGCCCAAATTGGTGCAGATGCTTGTGAGGAAGACGTGAGTGGCCTGGACCCACGATGTGTTTGCCGCAATGTCAACGTTGACAGACCCAAGGTCGACGAGGATGAAATGAGGCGGCGATTTAAATTCGGAGGTGTAGGAGAGGTCATCGTCGTCGTGGCCACCGTTTCGCAAGTGAAGGTGGATGCGGAGGTTGTTGGCGAAGGAAAACGGGAATGGGTCGCTGCCTTCCCCGCCTACATGTATACGTTGCACCACATATACATGTGGATTGCATTGTCATTTACGTGAAAATTGCAATGTTATTTCATCTTTGTACCGTTTAATAATATCATGCTGCACCATGCATATATGTGAATTGCATTGACATATACACGTAAATTGCATTGTTATTTTAGATTAGTATGCAATGTTTTCAGCCAACCAATTTTTATTTTGTACAGACTGCAATGCATCAATAAATATAACGTAATGCATCAGACGTTTGATTGTGAATCAACATGGATTAAATCGGTATTGCATGCGATGAAGTTGTTTTCAGTTGCGTTTCCCAATTAAAATTCTTGTAATTCGAAATTTGGGGAATTTTCAAATATTTTTAGAAGATTATGTTATCCCATAAATTTCTCCAACTACCAAAATTAAATGGTTGTACAATATATATATGTCTAATGCAAATTACGTAACTTTACAGTGCAACACTACATATATATATAATGCAAATTACATAAATATACAGTGCAACAATAAACAAGCGGCGGTTGGAGAAGTTTTTCTCTTTCCTATAGTTCTGTAATTAATGGTATCATATCAATTTTCGAATCCGTTAATCTTAGGGACCGCCGATTTTTTTACCTAAATGTCCTTGCATTGTAATTTAATAATACAACACGTTTTCAAACTTAATTTTCGAAAATTAAAGGATCAATCATAACCATTAATTCTATTGTAATGGAGGGACAAGATCATTTCCTATTTTTTACTATTTACTCTCTTTTTACCTGAAACCATCCCTATTAACATTCAAATGAGAATTCTGTCACTATTCTGTCACTAGGTAGTAACTTAGTAACCAATCCACACCAATTACTTTTTTTATCAATGGTTAATATGTATTACTAACTCTTTTATTACATTTTATAGTCTAAGAGGGTAATTAAGTAATATTAACATGTAACTGCTACTTTCTCAATTTATATTTCCGTATTAATCATTACATTTTAGAGAGACACTTATACATTATTTATAATATTTTGTTCTCATTAAGTGCTTTTATCTTTTTTTTTTTATTATTATTATAATTCTTATATTGTTATTACTTTGTATAGTTTTTAAATTTTACAGCATGCATTTTTATAGAAAAACAAAGTAATTACTGATTTAACAAATCTAAAAGGCGATTTAAGAAAATAAATATAATTAAAAAGCATTTATAGTATTAGTGATTTAATTTATATTTAAAAAAAATCTAACTAGTGATTTAAGCAAATAAATTTGATTAAAAATTATATATAGTACTAGAGATTTAATTTATATTTAATCAAATCTAATTAGTAATTTAAGCAAATAAGTTTAATTTAAAAATTAAATCAAGATAGTAATTTAAGAAAATAAAAGTTAATAAGAACATAAACAAATACACTATATGCATAAAGAAAATAATAAAAATATTGCATTTAATATAAAATTAATGTTAAATTATTCTTAAAAATCATGCAAAAACAATATATAACTAAAAAAGAAAATTTAATTATGAAGCTAATAGATTAAATATAATAAGCAAACATGATATCACATAGTCACATATAATTTAAAGAAAATATATATATATATATATATATATATTTTAAAAAATTAATTATTTTTTGTTCAAAAGTTTAATATAGTGAGTAAATGACACTACAAAAAAAATTATTTAGCAACGAAATTTTTTCATAACTAAAATAAGAAATTTCGTTACTAAAAATGTTAGTAACATATTTATCTTTAATAATATCAATATTTGCTAAAAAAAATTAACAACGGAATATATTTCGTTACTATATAACAACGTAACTGTAACAGAATTTTCGTTTTTAAATGGTTTTTTCAATTTTAGTAACGGAATTGTAACTAAAAATTTTGTTACAAACTTTTAATAACGGATAATTTCCTCACTAATTTCGTTATTAAAAATTAAACAAAAATTTCATATCAATTCCGTTGTTAATCCGTTAAAATTTAGAAACGAAAATTTTTTCCGTCATTATTATGTTACTATAAAATCCTTGTTTTGTATTTAATATATTAAGCAAATAAATTCATTGTACTAAGCAAATAAATTTAATGTAATAAGTAAATGAATTCATTATACTAATAAAATAAATTTAAATTATTTGACTCCATATTTTATTATGCAAACAGATCAGCTCAAATTAATTAATAGCTTAAGCAAATAAGTTTTATTAAATAAGCAAATGAATTTATTTCATTGTGCAAATAAATTGAATTTATTTGGTTTCATAATTTGATTTATTAAGCACAAAATATGTAATTGTTTGTTTGCATAATTTAAGTTAATTAGTGAGAAAATGAATATAATTATTTGATCCACCCCCAAATTTTATATGGAATGATTGAGTTTTTTTGATAAATAGATCAAATTATGCAATTTTACTTGTGTACTCTTAATAGTTTAATTTAGGATATTTCTTATTCATAATTACAATAATTATGATTACATTTAAACCATTAAATTTATTTGACCTATGATTTATATTGGTTTCTAAGTTACTATCTAAGAGTTGATTTTCTTTAAGAACTCACCCATATACATATATATATATATATATATATTATATGAAGTGTACATATGATCAATACTAACTAGTTGGGTGGCATAAAAAACTTTGGAGTTAATTTTAGACAAAAATATCACCCAACCGTGAACTACGTGTCTCGTAGATAAATAAAAAAAATAATAAAAAGATTAATAATTTTACTTTTAAACTATAATTTATTAATTAAGATATAATTTTATTTTATTTAATACAAAATATTAAAAATAATAAAAAAATAAATTATAGTAATTCGTATGTTAATGTGACATTATCACGTTAATCGTGTGCATGTTAAGTTGTGCACATATCAAAAGTCGTGTAATATTTGAAAGACCGCTGATGTTCCTTACTAATATATAGAGCATTTGGGTCATTGGGTGTCATAAGTGGATAGATATTCTCAAACACTATCGTTTATTATAGAGACATAACAAAATTGATATTTTTATAATAGATTTGTATTTGTATGAAAATATATCTTTTGATTTTTAGGTACTCCGTAGTTACCCATAAGTAAGAATCAGGCATAATCAATCATACTTCAAAAGTGAGATTTGAAGAAAAAGGAAATATTAAATCATTTAACTAATTGAGATAGTTAGCATTTAAAAATCCTATATATTAATTAACACTCTTGGGAGAGCAAGTTGGTAATTGAGATAATTAGCATTTGAAAATCCTAGTTATAGGGTGGTCTTAGATTGGTAATCATGTTTGTCAGTTGGTCTAAACAACAGCAAATTAAATACCATGATAGCATGTCTTAATTAATATTTTACAAATTTGAACAGTAAACTCATGGCTAGTGGCCTACGCAAAAACACAGACAGAACTTCCCAAATAGGAAAAGAAAATCAATTACCACCTTTCCAAAATTCAATGCATTTTTTTAATAATTAATATCATTTTTTTTTAAATTATAAGTTGATGAATGGGGAAAGGAATAAATGAGGACCAACCAATATAAACATATGGTGTGGCCACAAATCACATGGCAATTCCCCCTCAAAAAATGAGTTTGTCCCTCACTCGTACATAATATACTTAAAGATTGCAAGAAATAGTGATGAACATTATGCATGTTGAGAGGCCCAAATAAATCATCTTTCATCATGGCCTAGCATGTAGGAGATATGTAGAGGATAAACCCATTAATATTAAATTAAACCTAAAAAGAAAAGTATATATCATATATATGGATGGATCTATATATGTCAAAGCTCAAAAGTCTGTTGATAAGTGGCGCACGCATAATTTTTGGTTCAGGACTGTTCCACTATATTTGCACTATCGCCGGTCACGTTATCTTTTCTTTTTTAACCTTTTTACTTACATCATAATTGTATTGATTTTCTTTCTTTGTAACCTAATACAGTCACAAGCTAATCTTGACGAGATGATTGACAGTTCAACGCAACTAATTCTTGTGTAATAACTAATTCTTGTGTAACTGGGATGACACTATTCGTGCCACAGTGAATGGTGTTATGCCGAAAATTTATCAACGGCAAAAACTAAAAAAAACATTAAAAGTTTCCAATTGTGAGTGCTTGAGCTAACTCTAGCACTCGTGGATCCGCCAAGATTACTTATTATACATACACACACGTATATATAATTTAATGAATGAATGAGTTAATTAGATTGGTGGTATAATCCCATGTATAATAAGATGATAGGTTAATTCCCTAGCTAGGTAATAGTTGCAGGTTGTTGTTTTGATGGTGATTTAGAGGAAAAAGTGTAGGAGACAAATGGCGATTGGTCTTAAGCAGATAAAAACCTTTAGGCCCATCGTTTCTTGTCGTCGTTTGAAGAAGCGAGTGGGGTCGTTTCATCACCACCAAAGACCCATAAGCATATATGTCTATCTCTTTTACGATATGATTGAACTCATGTGCATATACCCACCTACTTTTCTTTATTTATTTATTTATTTTAAAGTTGCATAATCTGTACATTTTGCTCTATTCTTTTCTTTTCCTTTCCTTTTCTCTATTCTTTTCTATTTCTTTTTGTTGGTTCTCAACTTTTTTCGATTTGTTGCTCTACAATTCGTCGCCTCAATAGTTGTAGATTTTGTTGCATAGAAAATGGACCAAGAAATGTGGGGAACACATTCATGCACAAGTTGAAAATTATTATTCTATATATATACATATATCAAATAATTTATGTATGTGTTTGTCATACGACATAAATTGGTCTAATGACTAGTTTGTTTCTTAAAGTTGGCCGATGGAACTAATTATTATCATATTTTCCATTACGAACAGTTATATATGATACCAATAGTTGCTACAATTTTCTCTATTGGAAGACTCTAGAGCTTCAAATTATTTCGTGTTAATGCATTTTAATTAATGTTGGGGGGTCGGATATTTAATTATTTATTTAACTTTCCAGATTATGGTAGGCATTTTCTTGAAAAACTGGCATTAATTTGATTTCTTACATAAAGGTATGCCCCAATATTCCCAGCCTCGAAAATCATAAGATTTTTGATGCGCAGTAACACTAAATTCTAGTGCAGATTTCCATCACAGCTCTACATATGGAAGTGTGTGCATGTAATATTTAGTGTTAGAATGTCAATGTCTGAAACAAAATAAGTTGGATTGGGATCTTCTGTGAAGCGATATTTTTAAATTTAATATATTACCAGTTCGAAAATTTTCTAAATGCGATTGATGATCGATTTAGGCATAAATTATAAAAATAGGAAAAAAAAAATTTGGGAATATTGAGACCAATTAAAATCATAACATGTTCTTTGAATTACATTAAGATAAAAAGTAGGTCAAGTTTTAACTTAGTACTTTCAAGAAAAAAATGAAGGTTGGGTGGGTCATATTTTTAAAATATTTACAAAGATAAATTCAAACACCATACGTAGCTTTGTTTTTCATAAGTAGATTCGCAATAAAAAATCTACGTTTCTAGAAAAGCTGGCATACAAGAATGTAAATATTCTTAATTTTTTGCAAATTAAATGGTATAAAAAATTGAGTTAACATGGGAAGCCTTGCTTCTTTATATGTTTTTTAATTATATATAGTCATGTATAAAATGTAGTAGATGTAAGCTTGAACTCGAGATAGGAATAAATTTACCTGATGTAGGAGGCTGATATTGGAGGAATTTACTCAATCCAAATGCAAGATTATATAATTCTTTGATTAACCAAGAAATGTATATATATAATAATTAAAAATAAAACAAAGAATCACGAAAGAAATTGAGTGGGCTCTTGAAGCAACCAAGTCCGAAACTTGACAGTTTTACCACGAAGATTTAGGGGTGTAAAGTGTAAACGATTTGAGGGCTCAAATTCAAACTCGGTCAATAGATGTCAAACTCGAGCTTAATTTAATTTGATCAAGATTTAATTTTTTTGAGCTCAAACTCGATCCAATGAAAACTTTAATAAATTTTAGTTCGACTGATTATGCTTGATTGTTGGTATAATGTAAATTTTATCTCGATTAAATATGTTCAGGTTCGTTTGAGCTCGTGTAGAGTTGTTATAGGCTCGTTTAATAATAAATAATCCATTAATCTCGCTAAAAGCGCCCACAAGAGATTCGGCAAGGAGATTAAGAAAATAAAGTATTATATTTTAGAAAAGTACGAGTTAGTATTACGAAGCTAATTTTTTTTCTTTTCCTTTTTGAGAATGTTAGATTTTTTTTCTTTTTCAGAGTGTTACCACTTTGAGTGGGATGCACAAAAAGGAAACATGACCACTCTTTAGTGGGACGAAGGTAGTAATATAAATGCAAAATAATAACACATACTTGATTAGACTCGTGAGTTTATCAAATAGAATATCATTGAACTCGAACTCGGCTCGATATGTACTCGAGTAGTTCTAATTCAACTAACTTACACCCCTAAAGAGATTGCCATTATCACTTAAATGAGTATAACGTTCGGTCACTCCCCACAAAATAGCAACATTATAGTATGTAATTCATTTTCTATCGAAACTAAACTTGATAAGCTTTACAACCATGTATGGCTCACCATCTACATATATTAAAATCAAAGCAGTTTAATTTTCAAAATCGGATGTTTTGAATAATTAGTAGATTTATTTTTCATGATCATTATATATATATCTATCTATATATATATCATATTGTGTGTGGATAATTAAAATATACTACTATTGTGTTTGGTTGATGATTCCAAGTATAAGAGCACGTGGTAGAAGAACCATAGTATGTGCAGTGTTTAATTTCCTCCAGAAATGATGACGGCTTCTTTTCTTTTCTTTTCTTTTATTTATTTTAAAAAAACTAATTACATAAATATTAAATTATATAGTCGCGTTTCATACCCAAAACATATCGCACATTAATTTCACTATCACTACACTAACATACAATAACCCATGTAAAAATAAATGAATAGATAAAGTAAAAAAGAAAGACCATTAATCTGATTGATCCGTATATGAGATTACAAAAATGTAGACATTATTCTATAAATTTCAAAAGCTCTGTTTTTATTTTTGTAATTAATTTTTTTTCTCTTTGTGTAAATGTTGCCCACAGCTTCTCATCATTGAACAATGGAAGAACCATAAAAGGAGCATGTGGGTCTCGTCCATTCCTGCTAACAACCACAGCTGTACTATAGGCCCAATATCATCACAACTCTCCTAACCATATATAGTTTTTTTAAACAAATCTGTTACTCATCTTATTACATATATTATTTATAAAAATAATTAATTTGATTTGTATTGTATTGTCTATTAAGTAAATTCGGTAGGCATGAGTCAAACTAAATTATTATTTTTCATTAAATTATTGGTATATAATAGAACCATGCACATAAAATAAATGAAAAAAATGACATAGCTAAGAAAAGGGACAATAGTTGATTCTTAACCGTGTGATTCGACTTGAAACACTTTTTATTCAATTGAATATATTAAAATAATAAAACGTGTCAAGTCGAGTTAAACAGAGAAGGATGCAATAGTATTTCTATACTTCCTTTATCCCAACCTCTATCCCTAATTAATGAAACTTATTCATTTTCCCAATGAATATGGTAAAAGTAAATTTAATTTGATGAAAAATCTATCATTGAAGAAACTCTAGACACTTGAAATTGACTATCTATATTATCGACAGTTAAAATAGGTGCTAATCCTGCATAACCTAATTTTGGGTTTTGGAGTTCGACCCAGTGTTATATTTAATGAATGCCGAATATATCAAGTATATATGGGAAGATATTTCTCAACGACAATGACTAATTTGGAAATTAATATATAATTAATTATGTGACAGCATAAATTAATATTTGCCCTAATATATGCATCATGTATGTCCTAATACTTGTATTACATTGATTAATTTCTTTTTTAGTTTTCCATAACTAATAGACGAGTTTTGTAATGTTTACATTTTACGATGGTCCTGATTTTTAGTTAGAGTATCTAGGCTCTGTGATGACACATACTTGATTTAGTTTATATTCAATTTTCTCACATCCATTGTGATGGAAATCCACAATGGATTTTCTTACAGGCAGTGGTGTAGCCATAAAATATAATGAAGGGGGATATTATCGATCATTCGACAACTTTTTGCTTCTACAACTTCTACAATGTTATATAGACGGGATTATACTTTAATTTCAAGTTTTAAATAATTTCTTTTACAATAATAATAATGAAATAACTTAGTTTGTGGTTCATCTAAGTCCAACGCAAGTAAGGACAAGAGCTGCGACAGAGAACGTTTGTTGATAGACTCGACAGTAATAAGCACACAACGTGTGTTCACCCAGTTCGGCAAAACACGCCTATCTTTGGAGGGTTATGCCAACCCAATGTCACTATAAATAAAAGATCAGAGATATAAAGAAGTTCCTACTTCTAACTCACTCGTCTCACTTCTATTTTATAGTGCCCAAATGTTACGCAAATAACCTCAAAGAGTAATTGATCACAAGGGGACCGATGTGTTACTCTTTGTATACAAAATCACTCACAAACCCACAACTAAACTGGAATAATAATATATAGATCAATATCTATTATATTCTCTCAATCTCACGAGTGTGTATTCCTCTCTAGAATCCCTTTAATTCTCACTTGCGTGAGTTTTTTTTTTCCAAACTCCATTGTTGCCTTTATATAGACGTCCATTCCTATCTCCAAGTATGTAGCAACGATATAGAGAAGATTTGTTCCATAAAATCCAAGTTTTAAGCTTATCCAACTATATCTTTTATCTCTTTCATATTTTTCTCAACAACTTCGTCAATCTTTGCATGTAGAACAGAAGTTGGAATATGTTTAATGTTTACACAACATGTCATTTCATATAACTCACAAATAATAAAAAAAAATAAAAGAAGTTTAGGCTCCCTCTCCCTTTTTCCCTCCACCACCCGCTGCTTGTAGGCATCCTTCTAAGGTCCCTCACCAAACTGTTTATGATATTAACTAGGATTGGTGAAAAATATCCAGTATTTAGTTACTACTTATACAATACCAAAAAAAATATTAAAAGTACAGAAATTTTGGTAATACAATCATTTTCATTATTATGGCGTGATACCGTATTCAAATATTTTGGTACAATAAAGGTATGAAATTTTTTAAACATCGTAGTATATCACCACAAGGCTTCGGTATAAGTCAAATTATTACTATATACTGAGATAGACCTGATTATATTGTACTCTCGTGAAGTTAAATTGTTGCGACATTAAAATTTCATGTAATTACATGAAATTTTTTAAATTCAAATGAATTTCTGAGATGTTAAAATTGCCAAGATATTGGAAAATTTTTAAGTTGATTATTTTAAGAAGCTTCTGAAGCGACACGGAAAAGTAATGGTATATCCAGAAAGTTTATAAATATATAGTGTATATTATTGAAGAATTGAGCAGTCAGGAAATTCGACTTTGCACATTCCTTAAATCGAAGCCCATCAATACCAAAAATAAACAATTATCGTAACATGATATATGGGCCTGGATGAAAATATTATAATATATTTATTTAACTAAATATATATAAAAGATTATGCATCATAATTCATGTTTCACTGGGCTCAACACATCGGACTTTCTCTGCTAATATACTTCAATTTTGGTAATGGGCTTTCGTTTTAAAATATATAAACTAAAATAAAGGTGATTCAAAATAGAGGTAAAATATAAAATAGCCAAAAAAATTATAAAAGACAAATAATAGCCATCAATATAATAATAGTTAAATTTTAGTCATTTATAAATTTCTTTTACTAAAATACCCTTGTAATTATATTTTATATTTTTGAATATGAATAGTATGAATTGTATCGAATCCTACCATTCATACGTGATACTTAATTTTATTAAACTGTATGTACGTATGAATCGTATGAATTGTATCGAATCGTACCACTCATACGTGATACTTAATTTTATTAAACTGTATGTACGTATGAATCGTATGAATGAATATTATTCATATCTTTCATACCATTCATACCATTAAGTAGAAGAGTATTTATGATAATTCACATTCAAAATGGCTAGAATTTAAATAGTATTATGTTTGTGGCTATTATTTGTCTTTTACTCTCTTCTTTGACTAGTTTGTATAATTAACTCTTCAAAATATTGCCCCTTAAAACTTTCCTTATTGCCGCTTAATTAAAATAAGTAATAAAATATAATTAATAGTATTATAAATAATTGGACACATATTTAAACATTACTTACGTTAGGAATTTTTTCAATAGTTTTTTTTCCCTCTCCGTAGTTTCTTTCCAATGGAATCCAGAGGTTAGAGTGAGCGTTGGGTTATTTGGTTTGATTTTGCCAAAAATTTAATCAAATCAAATTAAAATTTCAATTAAAAAAATAATCAAATCCAATTAAAAAATCAAATTAAACAAAATAACCAAATTTATTTTGGTTTAACTCGGATTGGTTCGGTTTGTCCGAATATTTTATTTCATAACTAATTTTGTTCAAATATAAAAATAATTAATTATTAAAATCTAATCACATATATATATATATATATTATAATTTTTAGGTACTAAAAAATAAAATAAATTAACTTAAATATTTATAAAAAAATCATAATAAAAAGTTGTCAACATATCATCAATATTTTTTCAAATTTCAAACAAGTATTGAGCAATTTATTGAATATTCTAATTTTAAACCTAAAAAATATTAGAATATTACATTTAATTTTCTACAAAATATTTAAAATGTTGAAATATAAGATAAAATATAATTAAAAAATTAAAATATATATGATAAAATAATCTTATATAATAAAAATAAAATATAATTTAATTGTAATAAAGTAATATTTTGTTCACCTCTATCCGGATGTGGGGTTCATAAACTTAGGATCTGCGAGTCTGATAAATTAAATAAAACATGCAAATTCTAAAACACATAAATATTATGTATCATAGTAAGAACATAAGAACACGGAAAACTGAGCACTAAGCGAAATTCATATATTCCTCCTTAAGCTGAAAAATCAAATTGGAAAGACGGTCTGAACTGTACTGTTAACCGTGAACATGAATCCTCATGGAACTGTTTGTGAATGTCTCCGTCTGAATCACAAACTGTTGGTCCCGAAAGAGTAAGGTTTGGTGTATGTGGTGGGGGGGGGGGGGGGAATATACCAAATGCAAACTTTTCAGTTTACTTGACTAATTTCTTAGAGAGTTTAAGCTTTCTGTAGGCAAATTGGTTAGTTGTGACAAACCATATCGATGACCAGATCGATCTTGTTCTGTGAAGACAAAAACTCTCTGGTGAATAACACAAAGCAGAGATCAAGAGTAATCTTGTTCCCTAACAAAGCGTTGTGTGCGGAATATGGTGGACTTAGTCGGTGCTCTTGTTTAGAAAACCTTTGCAAAATTTAACCGAATATTTAGCAGATTGATTAAGAATGCAGATTGAATGGATGTGCTATTTAGTGAATAAAACAACTGAAAGTTAAAATGCAAAAAGTAAATAACACAGTAGTTTTTACATGGTTCGGGAAACCCCCTATGATACTCTTCTTATTTATACTCGCTGAGAACGAGCCACAAGTTTCAAGTACAATCTGTTTGAAACTTATGCACGAATAAGGGTCGTGTCCCTTTACAACTTACATAAAACTACTGTAACTGGATCTCTTCACGTCAATCCACTAGAAAACTACTAGCTAGCGAAGATCTCCTCCTTCTTCTCGATAAGACAGACTTGAATCGAGTTGGTGTGATTTTGATCACGAACGGCTTAGAACACAATCTGGTGAGTAGAAATCTTCTCAAGTAATTGCTTTGATAAGTGAGTTGATTTATGAGTAGAGTAACAACTTGTTTATCGTTGATAATAGTCTTGTACTCTTCCAGTCTTGGTTCCAAGCTTTTATAGGTGTAGAATTTTAAAATTCTAACCGTTGGGCTTGATTGACTTTGTTGGGAACCCTAAAGCATTTTGGTTTTGATGATGATCTCTCGAAACACACTTAGTCCTCTTTAGAGCTAGATTGTTCTACGTGTTAACAGATCACTACATATAAAGTGAAATCTGATAGAGAACAGATTAGGAGATTGTTGGTCCCGAAAGAGCAAGGTTTGGTGTATGGGGGGGGGGGGGAATACACCAAATACAAACTTTTCAGTTTACTTGACTAATTAAGGGGAGAAATTTAAGCTTTCTGGATTACAGATTGCTCAACGTGACAGACCAGATTGACTATCTAATCAATCTTGTTCTGTCCAAGCAGAATCTCTCAAGTGAGTAATACAAAGCAGAAAGTAAGAGTGATCTTATTCTCAAACAGTGTATAGTGTGCGGAATAATGGTGGACTTAGTCGGTGCTCTTTGATTAGAAAACCTTTCAAATCTTAGTCGAGTATTTAGAGAATTGATTAAGAATGCAGTTTGTATGAGAGTGACAGATAGTGAATAAAACAACTGGAATATAAATGCAGAAAGTAAATAACATATTTATTTTACGTGGTTCGGGAAACCCCCTACGTCCATGGTCTAATCCAAACTGGATTAGATATCCACTACTAGGATACTCTCTTATTTATACTCGCTGAGAACGAGCCACAAGTTTCAATTACAAAGCAGATTGAAACTTATGCACGAATAAGGGTCGTGTCCCTTTACAACTTACAGAAAACTACTGTAAAACAGGATTCCTTCACGTTAATCCACTAGAAAACTACTAGCTAGCAAAGATCTCCTTCCTCTCTCGATAAGACAGACTTGAATCGAGGTGTGATTGCGATCACGAACGGTTTGAAGCTTTTGTCTGATGTAAGATGGAATTGCTTGAGAATATTTCAGTAGAATAGCACTCACCCCTATCAGACTTTAAATCTCCAAACATATATAGGCTTTGAATTTTGAATTTCTAGCCGTTTGTTGATTGGCGTGATTTGATTTGTGGATTGCCAATCAATCATATCTCTTCTTTCCTTGTAGAATCGTTGACTAAATCTTCTATGAATGGAAAGCAGATCAACTGTGATTACTTTCCTTCTTCGTGTCAATCAGTGATTCTCTTTCCAATTCTCGATGGATGAACTTTAATATAGACATGGTAAGAGATATGATGAGAGGGGCATTGTCATCTGGTGGTTTTGATAGCTCTATTGATCTGTTACCATTATTGACAGATTTGGTTCAACTCTTTCTGTTTTGGTTGAAACCTTCTGGTTACGCCCTTTTCTGGTCTCAATGCCTTTCTGGTTGAACACTGGTTGAGTACTTTCTGTTTGAAACTTTCTGGTTCAACTTTCTGTTAAAATTGTCTTGCTCCAACTTTCTGGTACTTAGACTTGCTTCAGCTTTCATCTGTTACAAACAAACAAAATAGAGATAATACAGAACATGAATAATATCAAGTGTGTTTTCGAGATAACATCATCAAAACATAAATTATCTGTGGGGTTCCCAACAATTTCCCCCTTTTTGTTGATGTCAAAACCACACTTAATCAGCGAAACCACATTAACATGTATCATGTTCTGGATAGATTAGCCAATTGTTATTTAAGTTAAATAACAATAAATAACAATGAAGATTCTGAACAATAAGATTTTGTCTTTAGAAAACTCCACATCAATAGATATCAGATCGATTTTGTAGCCCTTGATTATCGATTTTGTAGCCCTTGATCTTGGCCAGCTGGTTGATGTAGTTCAGAATGTATGTCTTATCAGGAATGTTGCTGCCAGGTATTGTTGGGCACACCATGAACTCTTTCTCCGGGGCCTTGAGCTGAGTTTTGGCATCAGAAGCAGCTGTTCTGATCCTCTGTATGAGGCCCTGGTCACTGAAGTTATCCAGATATCTATTGAAGTCCTCATCTGGAATTGACTCTAAATATGTAGGCTCCTTCAAGAAGTATTTGTTCAGGATGAAACCTTGTTTAACATTCTCCCAATCGTTATGATCATCTTGTGGAACCCATGTGTCAGTGGGTGTCTGCTTTTTCAAGGACAGGTTCCACGAGAAGGCTTTCTTCTTTTTCTTCTTAGACTGGGTGGTTGATTGAGATGACTGCTGTTGTGAAGGTTCAGCAGATGATGGGGATGAGAAAGGTGTTTGGAATGACTTTTCCTTGGCTTCCTGTGCTGCTATCTTCCTCTCTCTCTCTGCCTGATCTTTGTAAAACTGAGCTCTGAATATTGGGTCACATGCCTGCTCCATGCTGACTCCAAATAACAGTAATTCAGCAATCTGGTCTCCTTCATCCACTGGTTTCTTTCCTTTGTCCATGGGGATCTGAGGTGCTGGGTGAGCTTGTTCTGTTCCAAGTAGAGTGGGGTCAGGTCTTGGAGGTGTAGTAGGTCTGGGTTGAGTTGATGCTGGTGTTTCTGTTGCAATTTCCACCTCCACCTCGTCTGTCCTCAAGCTCTTGCTGTCTTTGCTCCCTTTGCTTTCTGATTTTTCCCCGTTTTTGACATCATCAAAGAGGGTAGTAATAAGTGTACGCAGAGAGGCAATTTCCTCTGTCATTTTCTCCATTTTGTCTTCAGCGTCAGCCTTGTACCTGAGCAACAGATTAACTGTCTGGTCAGTCGCATTTAGTTTCTGCTCGAGCTTGCTGTTCATTGTTGACAATGTTTTGTCATAAGTCTCTTGAAGTTCTTCGACAGCAGTGAGGCGGTTGCTCTGGTTCCCAAATTCATCTGGGTTCGGATAAAGAAGATCATTTAACACATCCATTTGATGTTTCTGCATCAGCTCCACAAATTTCTCTTTTTCAAATAAGGCGAATTGAGAGTGGATGGATAGGTCAGAATCTTCATCTGAGCAGCAAGTTGAGTTGCTTTCTTTTCTACAGCAGCAGCAATTGTTTCTTGTTGTTTTGCCAACAGATCAGCAACAAGAGCAGTTGTCTTCTGATTTTTCTCTTCAATGCTGTCAAGACGAAGAGTGAACTTGCTTTGTTCTGCTTCATTCTGTAGCCTGTCATCATCTATCTTTTTGTCTAGCTCCTTTCTGACTGTTCGAAGCTTTCTGCGTATGTCTTCATCCATGTCATTGACGTACTCTTTCTGATGCTTGTTGAAATCAGTGAGTATCTGTGTTGCCTTCTCTTGAAGTGAATTGCAGATATCAGTCATCTGATCTTCAACTCGAAGGGTGATCAGATTGTCCAATTGGTAGTTGTTGAAGGTTTTGGGTTCTCTCTCCAAGATTTCTTCCATGGTGTAGAAGTTGACATGTTTCTTCAGCTTCTGTGCAGCACCTTGAGTGTATATTTCATTGCTCGGTTCGCCACCAATAGTCTGGCCTACTGGTTCATCATCACCTGAGTCAAGGTCGATGATTGGTGTTTTCTTGGCAGGTTTCTTGGATGAAGCTTCTCCCTGTTCTTGTTGAGGTGGTTGTTCTGTTGGTGCAGCTTCGTCCATCTGGACTTCAAGGTGTGTTGTCTGCAGAGTGATGTTCAACTTTTCTGCTTCATGTTGCATCAACTCAGAAATTAGATGTTGGTATTCTGCTCTCACTTCTTGAACAGTGGAGACTTGAAGCAGATTGAGAAGAGTTGCCTCTTCTTTCTTTAAGTCTTCGATTGTTTTGATTTGGAGCAGGGCATCAAAAATATAATACTCGCTGTCCTTGACCAG
>JAPKLX010000184.1:200169-276055 GCA_026898415.1 Leonotis leonurus
TTTCCTCTCTTGCTGTCTCCCTCTTCGCTGTCTTTCTTCAGCGAGCCGCCTCTCCTCTCGCTCTTGCCCTTTTATTCTTTTATTGTACCTTAATTCTCTCCTCCTACTTTCGACTAACTTAAGCTTTAGCTAGGAGTCAAGATATTATTTTCTTGTTTTGGGTTGGTGTATTCTGGATTGGTTCGGGGTTGGTTTGAGGCGGCTTGAAGTAGTTCGGAACTCGTCCGAGGTAGTTCGGAGCTGCCCGAAGTTGCTCGGAGCTCGTCCGAAGTGGTCCAAGGCTGCTTCGAGGAAGCTCACGGCTGGTGCAACAGCCGTGCACTACCTCTTCCTTATTTATTAGGTAAATCTTCTTGTTCTCCTTTGGTTATGTATGTTACAGATTAGAAAGAGTTGCATAACAACATTCACCTAAGACTTAAGCGTATATTTTCTTTCTGTTTTTTCTAAG
The DNA here is from genome assembly GCA_026898415.1 of Leonotis leonurus. Taxonomy (NCBI): domain Eukaryota; kingdom Viridiplantae; phylum Streptophyta; class Magnoliopsida; order Lamiales; family Lamiaceae; genus Leonotis; species Leonotis leonurus. The sequence continues at coordinate 200,621 of JAPKLX010000184.1, forward strand.
TTCAAAAGCAGCGCCTAAATTCATAGTTCAAGCATGCTAAATTTAAAGTGCAGTTCTTAAGTTCGAAGCATGCTAGGTTCATTCTAAAGCTGTTTTGCATGCATAATCCATTCCTAAATCTAGTTTTAGAAGCATGAACGTAAAATGCTAGAGCTTCAAATTCTTACCTCAAGCTGTCTCTATATTCTCTTTCGCGCAACACCACTGCTGTTACTGCACTTCTCCTGGTTTTTCTTCGAGTTCTAAATTCGGCAGCGTTTCGGTGCAATTGATATTTGGATGTGGATTTAAGCTTAGTTCTTCCCCTTTATATAGAGGTTTAAAAACCCTATTCTTTACAAATCTGATTTGCTTAATATCTTGGATTTGCAGGCATGGCGATTGGGGAAAGACTTGAAGAGTCACTGTGCAGCTAGGATTAGTAGGGGCAGACTGCTTACTTACTACTGTCGTTACACGCTAATGTCTTGCTTAGAATCTGATTATGGGGATTATGGGGAATCTCAACCGTTTGCACGCTCATTCCTAATACATTCTAATCATCATTGTGTCTTACGTATGTATATTATATGTTTTACGCATATTTACATATGTATCACATCTTTATTTTCTTTTGGGCCCGTTTGGTAACCCATAAAAGGATGGGCAACTAAAATTTGGTAGCACATACAACCCATTTGGTAGTCTAATTTCTTAGGCCCAATATAAATAGGCCTCGATAGTATTCCATGTTCATGGCCCACTGTTACAATTTCCTTAATTTACATACTTAAATAAACCCCAATAATTAGTACTTATCATACTTCTCATTTTAACAATTAATTATTTGTACTAACTTAATACTAATAATGGCACTAATCATATTAGGCATTAATCATCCTCAATGGACATCCTTGTGAATGACATCCGGTTAAATGATGATATTAACTATTAAATTACTGAAACGCTCGTTATCCTCAAACTGTTATAAAAATGTTGGTCTCGTAATTTAATCCAAGTACGCGAAATTAGAGAATTTCAAAGCGTCGAAAATTTTATTTAGGATCAAAAGACGGGATATTACAAGTGAGGTATAATAGTGAGCCAATTATGCCTCTGTATTTCGTTATAGGTGCTGGTTTGCCTTCTGGATCTGGATCTATCTTTCCATTTATCTGCATTGGTATCTTGGCTGGCTTGCTGTCTTTAACTCCAAACTTGTTGACCAGATCGTTAATGTACTTTGCTTGATTTACAAAGATACCATCTGGCAACTGTTTTACCTGCAAACCTAGGAAGAAATTCATCTCGTCCATCATGGACATTTGATATTTGTTCTTCATTAGTTCAGCAAATTTATCACATAGATGGGAAGATTGAGATCCAAAAATTATGTCGTCTACATATATCTGCACCAAAAGAATATGTTCTTTGACTTTAATGACAAACAGTGTTTTGTCAACAGAACCTCTCTTGAAACCTGATTCCAGCAGAAAGGTTGATAATGTCTCATACCACGCTCTTGGTGCCTGTTTTAATCCATAGACAGCTTTAGCTAATCTATATACCTTCTGATCAGGATTTCCTTCTTCAAAACTAGGTGGTTGTTCAACATATACTTCTTCTTCAAGTATACCATTTAGGAATGCACTTTTAACATCCATCTGGTACACTTTGAATCTCTTGTATGCTGCATATGCGAGAAATAATCTGATTGCTTCCAATCTGGTAACTGGTGCAAAAGTCTCGTCAAAGTCGATACCTTCCTGTTGACTGTATCCCTTTGCAACAAGTCTAGCCTTGTTTCTGACTATTTCTCCGTTCTCATCTCGTTTGTTTTTGAATACCCATTTGACACCTATCACTCCCTGATGTTTTGGTCTGTCTACCATATACCAGACTTGGTTTCTTTTAAACTCATTAAGTTCTTCTTGCATAGCTAAGACCCAGTCTGCATCTTTAAGTGCTTCATAAGTGTCAGAGGGTTCAACACGTGATAGATAGCAACTGAGAAGTGCACTCTCTCCATGCATTCTTCTGGTTCTTACTCTATCACTTGGGTTCCCAATAATCTGTTCAGGAGGATGATTGTCCTGTATCCATCTCCTCCTGCTGGTCTTTTCTTCTTCTGATATCTCAGGTTCTGGTTCATTTGTTGGGTCCTCAAATTCTGGATGAGATGTTTGAAAAGGATTGTCCACTTCTGGTTCTTCAATTTCTTGATTATTGTTCCAACCATTTGTATCTCTTGATTCTTCTGGTTGATCGTGATTTTGTTCATTGTTATCTCCTCCTTCTGGTTGATTACCTTCGGGTTGAGTTATTGATCTATTAAGGTCCAGAATGATATGTTCTGTTCCCCCTTGCTGTGAGCTAATCGCTTCAGCATTAGATTGAACATAAATATCATTTTCCTCTGTTGTATTCCAGATTAGAATATCTTCTAGGAGAATTCCTTCTGTTCTCTTTTGCTTGTTCTGGCCTGGTATATGATCATCACTCAACTCTCTGTCAATGACAAAAGATTCATCAAAGACAATATGAGGTGTTACCTCCACAATATGAGTCTTTTTGTTGTAAACCCTATAAGCTTTACTAACTTCAGAATATCCTAAGAATATTCCAGGGTCAGCTTTACTATCAAAGGTTTTCAACTGTGATTTCCCATTATTATGGATGTAACATAAACAACCAAAAGTACGGAAGTAATGTATCCTGGGCTTTCTGTTGTTCCAGACTTTGTATGGTGTTTTTCCATGTCTGATGGTAACTACAGCTCTATTCTGTGTATAGCAGGCTGTAGAAATTGCTTCCACCCAAAATTTCTTAGGTAATCTGGTTGCATTAAGCATAGTGCGAGCTGCTTCTTTTAATGATCTGTTTCTTCTTTCAACTACTCCATTCTGTTGAGGTGTTCTGGCTGCAGATGTCTGATGTGTGATTCCCATCTGGTTGCAGTAATCCTCAATTTTCTGGTTTAGGAATTCTGTACCACGATCTGTTCTGATGGTAGTAACAGAGACTTCCTTTTTCTTGGTAATTTTGTTGAGGAAGTTCGGCAACTTTTCCAATGTTTCTTTCTTCTTATATAAGAAGATTACCCATGTGAACCTTGAATAATCATCAATGATGACCAGAGTGTATTTTCTACCATTTATACTTAATGGCTTAACTGGACCAAATAAGTCTAAATGTAGTAACTCTAAGATTCTGGTAGATGACTGGACAGATTTGCTAGAAAATGATTATCTGGTTTTTTTTCCAGCTTGACATGCTTCACAGATGTGATTCTTGTCATATATTTGGTCTGGTAGTCCTTCAACTAGTTTCTCTCGTGCAATCTTATTGATTGACTTGAAGTTGAGATGGCTTAGTCGTTTATGCCACAGCCAACTAGTTTCCGATACTGTCTTAGTGACCAGACATGTCTCAATCTGGTTGTCCCATTGCACAATATATAACCTATCCTGCAATTTTCCGGTAAGGAGTATCTCATCTCCTTCCTTGCTTTTCACGAAACAATTGTTAGCATAAAAAACAATCTGATTACCATTAGCACAGAACTGACTTACAGAAAACAGATTGTGGCTAAGACCCTCAACATATCATACATTTGTGATGGTGGTCTTGCCAACTCTTATGTTTCCATATCCTCTGGTATATCCTTTTGAATTACATCCAAAGGTGACCTGAGGACCTGGTTTCTCTATATAGTCTGACAGTAGGTTCTTGTCACATGTCATGTGCTTCGAATAGCCACTATCTATGATCCAGATTGCAACTTTAGCTATCTTGTACCTTCTTGCAGTCTTCTGGTCCTACAATTAATCACACTTAGCTACCCTTTCAATATTTGGGTGCTTGGTTATTAGCAAATATTCCTTTTTGAATCCAGAACACTTTTGGGTTAGGGACAACAATATAGCAAGTGATAGTGTTTCCATCATTATCAACTTTTGACATAGAATGAAATGTAGATGGATGATATCTTTCTATTCCATCATTCTTCAATCCTTTATTAGTGGGTACTGTCCTGTTGACATTCCTGTTGGGTAATGTCCTGTTGACATTCTTTTTGTGAACCCTTTCTGTTTTTGTGTAACCTGCTGGCAATTCCTTTGTTTGATGGTTCTGTCTGTTGCCAGTCTGTTTCACTATCATCTTCTGAGGTTGATCTTTCTTGTTTCTAAGATTTATCACTTGATATGGTATTTGTTTCCTTTCTGGTACGAATTTTATGGTACTAGAGAGCTTCTCTGAGTGACCTGGATATCCTACTCCAGATGTTCCGTTTTGCTGCAAGTTAATTAACAGTTTAGCACGTTCATCACTCTTGTAGATCATTTCTTTTCCTTTCTTGATCTTTTCCTCAGCTACATTATTTCTTGTGATGAGATCCTTCACTTTTGAATTTAGTGAGTGAATCTCACTGTCCTTTCCTTTGATCTGTTCCTCCAGATCGTTGATGTTAGCAACAAATTTCGTGTTTGCTTTACTCAATATCTCTTCAGATTTCTTCAATCTGTCATTTTCTTCAACAACTTCTCTAAATAGTCTCTTGATACTCGAGTAGCTCTTGAACATCTCATTAACTTCATCCCCTGAATATTCATCATGATCTTCTATTTCCTGTTCCAGGTTAATATCATTTGAAGAATTAGAGTTGCAAGAGTTTACCTCTACATCATCTAGACCGTTGTCTAGACCTACATAGCATTCATCCCAATCTTCTTCTTCATTGGCAAAGAATGCTTCATCATCTTCTGATGAACTATCTGATAGGTGACTTGAGCTAGAATCTTCTTCTGCTATTATGGCTTTACGTTGAGCTTTTAGTTTTCTGTCCCTCTTAGCTCGTAGTTCTTCTCTTTGACTTTTAGATAAATCTGGGCAGTCTGTTTTGAAATGGCCTGTTCTCCCACAACCATAACAAGTATAGTCGGTAGGATTAGTGATTTTACCATTACCTCTACTTTCTATTTTGTCATCAGATCGTTCTGCTTCTTTGTTCTTCTGGTATCTGCTCTTGTTATCTTTGTAGAACCTTCTATACTTTCTCGATCTGATTTCCATCTTGTCCATTCTCTTGGCAATCATTGAGAATTCTTTGAGTAACTTATCATATCCTCCTTCTTCTGGTGCGGCAGATGTTACTGATTCATCTGTTTTGCACTTCGCTTTGAAGGCAGTCTCTTTCTCCTTCTTTGAGTTATTCTCGCTCTTCTTGCTGGAGGAATAATCTGGTCCGTGAATCCTTCTGATGTCACATTCATGAACAGCTAGGTGATCAAATAGTGCTTCTACGGATAAGTCATTAAAATCAGCCCGTAGAGGTTGCATAGCTGAATAAATCTCCCAGCTTGGTGGTAGAGCTCTAAGAATCTTGAGATTTTTCTCTCTCTGTGTGTACTTATTCTTTTTGAAGGCAGAAACTTCAAGTAGTACTTCAATGGACCTGTTCTTCATCTGTTCAATGGTTTCTCCAGGTTTCATCTTGAATTCATCGAACTTGTTACATGCCAGGGACAGCTTGTTCTCAATCATTGCTTCAGAGCCTAGACTGAGATCTCTCAAAGCTTCCCACATTTCTTTGGCTGTATCAAGATCTTGGATCTTAGCCAGATGGACTCCTTTTACAGTGCTGGAAATAACTCCTTTGGCAAAATCATCGAGATTTACTTCTCTTCTTTCTTCAGGTGTGTACTTTCTGGGATCTTTAAGTACATCTTCTTTAACAACTCCTGTTTCAGTGATGCGAGTTGTTTCTTCAGTAATGGCTAATGGTCCTTCTTCAATTACTTTCCACATCAAGCAGTGATGAGCCTTGAGACACATCTTGATTCTGAAACTCCATTCTCTGTAACCTTGGATGGAGAATTCTTCGCATGCCCTGATAACAGATGACTCCATAATGACAGATAGGATGCAGATGATGAAAATATTTTCTAGATCTATTCAAGTTGACCACGCAGGTATTAACCTTGTGAAACAAAACAATGGTCGTATGAACCTTGCTCTGATACCACTTGTTGGTCCCGAAAGAGCAAGGTTTTGTGTATGGGGGGGGGGGGGGAATACACCAAATACAAACTTTTCAGTTTACTTGACTAATTAAGGGGAGAGATTTAAGCTTTCTGGATTACAGATTGTTCAACGTGACAGACCAGATTGACTATCTAATCAATCTTGTTCTGTCCAAGCAGAATCTCTCAAGTGAGTAATACAAAGCAGAAAGTAAGAGTGATCTTATTCTCAAACAGTGTATAGTGTGCGGAATAATGGTGGACTTAGTCGGTGCTCTTTGATTAGAAAACCTTTCAAAGTTTAGTCGAGTATTTAGAGAATTGATTAAGAATGCAGTTTGTATGAGAGTGACAGATAGTGAATAAAACAACTGGAATATAAATGTAGAAAATAAATAACACAGTTATTTTACGTGGTTCGGGAAACCCCCTACGTCCACGGTCTAATCCAAACTGGATTAGATATCCACTACTAGGATACTCTCTTATTTATACTCGCTGAGAACGGGCCACAAGTTTCAATTACAAAGCAGATTGAAACTTATGCACGAATAAGAGTCGTGTCCCTTTACAACTTACAGAAAACTACTGTAAAACAGGATTCCTTCACGTTAATCCACTAGAAAACTACTAGCTAGCAAAGATCTCCTTCCTCTCTCGATAAGACAGACTTGAATCGAGGTGTGATTGCGATCACGAACGGTTTGAAGCTTTTGTCTGATGTAAGATGGAATTGCTTGAGAATATTTCAGTAGAATAGCACTCACCCCTATCAGACTTTAAATCTCCAAACATATATAGGCTTTGAATTTTGAATTTCTAGCCGTTTGTTGATTGGCGTGATTTGATTTGTGGATTGCCAATCAATCATATCTCTTCTTTCCTTGTAGAATCGTTGACTAAATCTTCTATGAATGGAAAGCAGATCAACTGTGATTACTTTCCTTCTTCGTGTCAATCAGTGATTCTCTTTCCAATTCTCGATGGATGAACTTTAATATAGACATGGTAAGAGATATGATGAGAGGGGCATTGTCATCTGGTGGTTTTGATAGCTCTATTGATCTGTTACCATTATTGACAGATTTGGTTCAACTCTTTCTGTTTTGGTTGAAACCTTCTGGTTACGCCCTTTTCTTGTCTCAATGACTTTTTGGTTGAACACTGGTTGAGTACTTTCTGTTTGAAACTTTCTGGTTCAACTTTTTGTTAAAATTGTCTTGCTCCAACTTTCTGGTACTTAGACTTGCTTCAGCTTTCATCTGTTGCTTAGACTTGCTTCAGCTTTCATCTGTTACAAACAAACAAAATAGAGATAATACAGAACATGAATAATATCAAGTGTGTTTTCGAGATAACATCATCAAAACTTAAATTATCTGTGGGGTTCCCAATAGAGATGACTTTGCATGTAAAAGAATTATTCCTATAGATGTCATTTCTATAATAGTATAGGATGAAGGCCAAGATTTTTCGCCAAGAAGAAATCGATCTGCTGTAACAGATAGCAACCAGATCACCGACCAGATCGATGATCACAGCGAAGCACCAGATCGATAGAGTCATCAAAACCACCAGATGACATCATCCTACACATCATATCCTCTTGTCATGTCAAGATTTAAGTCCATCCAATAGGGTTTGGAAAGAGAATCTACGATTGACACAAGGAAGGAAAGTAACCGTTAGCGATCTGCTTTCCATACTTAAAGGATTGAGTCAACGTTTCTATAAGGCAAGAACAGATATGATGGATATCATTGATTGGAAATCTACAATCAATCTCACGCCAATCAACAACGGCTAGAATTTTAAATTCAAAGCTTATATATATTTGAAGTTCAAGGTCTGGAAAAAAAAATATACACGCGTGCTACATCGATAATATACTCTCAAGCAATCAATATCTGAACCAGACTAAGAGCTTCAAACAACCTGTGATTCTACATCACACCAACCCAACCTCGATTTAAGTCTGTCTTATCGAGAGAAAGAAGATCACCCTGCTTGCTAGTAGTTTTCTAGTGGTAACGTAGAGGTAATTTGTTGTAAAGGGACACGACCCTTACTTCGTGCATAAGTATCCCTCTAGCTTTGATTGATACTTGTGACTCGCTCTCCACGAGTATAAAGAAGAAGAGTATCCTAGTAGTGGATAATCTGGTCTAGTTTTGATCAGATCGTGGACGTAGGGTTTTCCCGAACAACGTTAAACAACTGTGTCATTTATCTTTCTGCATATCATTTTCAGTTGATTATTATTCTAACTCCCTGCACTTCCATATAGACTGCATCTCAATCAATCTACTTTAATGACCTGATTAATCTTTAAGGTTTTCTATTTAGGAGCACTCACTAAATCCACCATATTTTCGCACACACAATACTTAGAAAATAATAAGAACACTCTTATTATTGTCTAAGTGTTTACACTAGAGAGCAATCTGCTTGGACTGATCTAGTATCGATCTGCTGATCAATCTGGTTAGTCATCCGCTGAGCAATTTCTTATTTAAGAATAGCTTGAACTCTCTAATAAATAAACAAGTAAACTGAAAAGTTTGTATTTGGTGTATTTTCCCCCCCATACACCAAACCTTGCTCTTTCGGGACCAACAAGTGGTATCAGAGAAGTGGTTCAAACGACCATTGTTTCTGTTTCACAGGGATAAAACCTGCGTGGTCAACTTGAATAGATCTTAGAAAACCTATCTTTCATTCACATGCACACTATCTGCTATGGAATCATCTGTTGTTAGGGCTTGTGAAGAATTCTCTATCCAAGGATATCGAGAATGGAGTTTCTGATACGGCCAACAATATGCGGAAGCAAGAATCGAACACACGTCAACAGAAAAGGTTGGTTCAAATCAAATTACGATCAAAAAGAAACCAGTTGGAGACCCGATTAGAAACTATAACAAAGCATCTCGGATTAAGCTCAAATTTTATCACCAATTAAAAACTGAAGTCCAGAACAACATATCCAAAATTCAGCCAATTCGCACGAAGGGTTTGAGATCTGGCCCGGGGCGGACTTTTGCTGCGTTTTTAGCGTTAAATTGGAAACGACGGCGTGTGGAAGGGAAACGGGATTGGCGTGGGAATGGAATGGAAGTATAGGCTGAGTAAATGGTATGTGATGGGTGGGGGAACGTTGGGAAGGCTGGAAACAGGAGAAAAAGGGATGAAGAACTTACCGAAACGAACCCCGGATCTACTGGAATCCGAAACGCGCCTAAGGATCGATCTTCGCGGCTTGTCTAACCCGGATACTACTGGATATCACGAACGAGACAGATGAATTCAAGTTCTAAAGAGCCAACTCAAGAACTCTACCAAGAACGTAAGAAAAACGTGAGATAAAATAATTCACTCGAATTTTGATTCAAAATTGTCTGCCGTCCAAAAGAGTTGTTCAAAGTCTTAAATACTGCAAATTTTGACCTAGGCCCATAAGTATAATTAGGGCACAAAATTCGAAAATATAAAATCCAACAATTGGGCTTAAAGCAAAACACAAAGTCTGAGCCCAATTAAAATTAAAACAAGCATAAAGAAACCAAACACTAAGGAAGCCCAATTTTCGAACCAAAAGGTCTTGTTCGAAACTCCTTTGATATTCTTCAATCTTGGACGCTGGTCCAATTCACCAATTTGGGCTGCTTAATTCCATAATCTTCATCTTCCAATTTCTTCCGGATAATGCACTGAAAATAACCTTGCAGCTTCTTTGCTCTCAATCTCGTAACTGGGCCTCTCAACTGCAACTCCGGGTTTGATTCATCATTGCTGGATCTCGGCTCATCAGTTTCAGAATCAAAACAGCACTCAAAGCCCATCACTATCTGATGTGGAAAGTAATAGAATAAGGTCCACTACAGATCACTGAAGAAGTAATGGTAACTACCTCAACTGGTGTAACTACACAAATAGCTTCTAAAGATCCAAGAAAATATACCGCAGAGGAACGTCGCAAAGTCAATCTGGATGACTTTGCTAAAGGGATCATATCTAGCACTGTCAAAGGCGTACATCTGGCCAAAATCCAAGATCTGGATACTGCCAAAGAGATGTGGGAAGCCTTAAGAGACCTGTGTCTAGGATCAGAGGTCATGATTGAGAACAAGCTGTCTCTTGCCTGCAATAAATACGATGAATTCAAGATGACACTAGGCGAGATCATTGAGCAAATGAAAATAAGATTCACTGGAATCCTCCTAGAGATATCAACGTTCAATAAGAACAAATATACTCAAAGAGAGAAGAACATGAAAGTACTCAGAGCTCTTCCACCTAGCTGGGAGATATATGCTGCTATGCAACCACTTCGTGCAGACTTCAATGAACTCTCTACAGAAGCTTTGTTTGATCATCTTGAAGGCCATGAATGTGACAAATTACTGTCAAATTACAGATCATCTGTCCAAAAAGCGAAGAGCAAACCAGATGAACCTTCTCAACCTTCTACACTAGATGAACACAGAAAGGTTATGACAAATTACTGAAAGAATTTACAATGATTGCCAAATGCATGGACAAGATGGAGGTCAGATCGAAGAAATTTAGACGTTTCTACAAAGATAACAAAAACAGATTCCACAAGAAACGTGACAATGATCGATCTGATAGCAAAGATGAATCAAAACAACAGACAGATAAATTCTCAAAAATATCCAACTCAACGGATTATACCTGCTTGGGTTGTGGTAGAACAGGTCACTTCAAAACAGATTGTCCTGATCAGTCCAAAAGCTAAAGAGAAGAGTTAAGAGCAAAAAGAGATCGAAAACTCAAACATGAACGCAAAGTCATGCTAGCTGAACAAGAATCAAGCAGCTCGAGTTAATTTTCAGATAGCTCATCAGAAAATGATGAAGCATTCTTTGCTAATGACGAAGAAAGCTGGGATGAATGCTATGTGGGACTAGACAACGGTCTGGATGAAGTCGAGGTAGATTCTTGCAATTCAAATTCCTCAAATGATACTGATCTGGAACAGGAAGTAGAAGATCAATCTGAATATTCATGGGAAGAAGTAAATGAGATGTTCAAAAGCTATTCGAGTATCAATAGATTGTTTAGAGAAGTTGTAGAAGAAAATGATAGGCTGAAGAAATCTGAACAGATATTGAGCACATCTAACATCCAATTCGTTGCCAAAGTAACTGATCTGGAAGAACAGATCAAGGGAAAAGATAGAGAGATTCACTCTCTAAACTCAAAGGTTAAAGATCTCATCAACAGAAACAACGTAGCTGAAGAAAAGATAAAGAAATGCAAAGAAATGATCTACAAAAGTGATGAACGTGCCAAGCTGCTAATCAATCTGTAGCAAAAAGGTACATCTGGATTAGGATATCCAGGTCACTCGGAAAAATCTTCGGGGACCTTAAACTTTGTACCAGAGAAAAAGCAAATACTAGATCAAGTAATAAATCTGAGAAACAAGAAAGATCATCCCCAGAAAATGATGATAAAAGAGACCGGATACAAATAATACTACCAAACAAAGGGTCAACCAGCTCATTACACAGAAACAGATCATGTTCATGAAAAGAATGTCAACAGGACATTATCCACCAAAAATGTCAACAGGGCAAAGAATGTCAACAGGACAGTACCTATTAAGAAGGGATTGAAGAATGATGGAATAGAGAGACATCATCCATCTGTATTCCATTCTCTGTCTAGAGGTGATAATAATGGGAACACCATTACTTGCTATATTTCTGTTCCTAACCCAAAAATGTTCTGGATTCAAAAGGGAACATTTGCTAATAACCAAGCACCCAAACGTTGAAGGGTAGCTAAGTTTAATTAATTACAGGACCAGAAGACTGCAAGAAGAAACCAGATAGCAAGAGGAAAGAGGGCTTAATCATCTTTACAACATCACTAACGTGGCCATCCCCAGATATGTGTATAATAATCATCCTCTTCCACTAAATATGTCCTATTTTGACTAAAAAGTTCTCACAATTTTGGTCAAAACATGACATATTTAGTGGAAGATGAACATATTTAGTGGGGCGTCTTCCACTAAATATGTCCTATTTTGACTAAAAAGTTCTCACAATTTTGGTCAAAACATGACATATTTAGTGGGGCGGATGGAGTAGAAGTTTTGTTGGAAAATATAATTTGTAAATATTTGGGAAAAGAATTATAATTGGTACTATCTAAACTATTACAAAAGTAATACAAAAATTGAAAGCCGAGTCGAGGTAAGAGCCCTCTTTCTGCAAGATAGTTTACGCCATGACATGTGACAAGAATCTACTATCAGATTGCATAGAAAAACCAGGACCACAGGTCACCTTTGGATGTAACTCAAAAGGATACACCAGAGGATACGGAAACATAAAAGTTGGCAAGACCAGCATCTCAAATGTATCGTCTGTTGAGGGTCTTAGTCACAATCTGTTTTCTGTAAGTCAATTCTGTGCTAATGGTAATCAGATCGTTTTTTATACTAACAACTATTTTGTGAAGAACAAGGAAGGAGATGAGATACTTCTTACCGAAAAATTACAGGATAGGCTATATATTGTCCAGTGGTCAAACCGGATCGAGACCTGCTTAGTCACTAAAACTGTATCAGAAACAAGCTGGTTATGGCACAAAAGATTGAGTCATCTAAATTTCAAGTCAATCAACAAGATTTCCAAAGAAAAATTAGTGGAAGGTTTACCAGATCAAGTATATGATAAAGACCATATATGCGATGCTTGTCAAGCTGGAAAGCAAACCAGATCATCTTTTACAAGCAAAACAACTCACTCAACATCAAGGATACTAGAACTCCTACATCTGGATTTGTTTGGGCCAGTTAAACCACTAAGCATAAATGGGAGAAAGTACACCTTAGTAATCATAGATGACTACTCAAGGTTCACTTGGGTCATCTTTCTGTTAAAGAAGAAAGAGACACTAGCCAAACTACCTGATTTTCTACACAAGATCACCAAACAGAAAGAGGTGAATATAGCTACTATCAGAACAGATCGAGGAACAGAATTTCTCAACCAAAAGATTGAAGCATACTGCAATAAGATGGGAATCACTCATCAAACTTCAGCTGCTAGAACACCTCAACAAAATGGAGTTGTTGAAAGGCGAAACAGATCACTTAAAGAAGCAGCTCGTACTATGCTAAATGCTACCAATCTACCCAAGAAATTCTGGGCAGAAGTTATCTACATAGCCTGTTATACTCAGAACAGATCATCAATTACAATCAGACATGGAAAGACTCCATATGAGATCTGGAACAACAGAAAGCCTAAGATCTCTTACTTTCGCACTTTTGGTTGTTTATTTTACATTCATAATAATGGAAAATCTCAATTGAAGACTTTTGATAGCAAAACTGATCCTGGAATATTCTTAGGATATTCTGATGTCAGTAAAGCATATCGAATCTACAATAAGAACTCTCATGTGTGGAGGTAACACCTCATGTTGTTTTTGATGAGTCTATTGTTGAGTACAGGTCACCAGATGATAAAAAGACAGAAAACTAGATGACTACTAGAAAGAGAAATGAAATGTTACTAGAAGATATACTTATCTGGAATTCAAAAATTGATGATGAAGAGATCAATGCTCCACCAATTGCTGAAGAAATTATACAGCAAGGGGGAACAATCCAACATGAACTGGATGAAAATAGATCGCTAACTGAAAGCAATGAAACAGTTATTGCAGGTGATGATCAATCTGAAAATCTAAATCCAGCAGCGAGATCAGATGAGAATCCTTTTCCAATAGTTCACACTGAATTTGAGGAACCAACAGATCAACCTGATCCTGAGATATCTGATGAAGAGATGACCAGGAGATGAAGATGGATACAAGATCATCCACCAGAACAGATCGTTGGGAACCCATCAGATCGTGTGAAAAAGAGAAGAATGCATGGAGAAAATACCTTGTTAAGCTGCTATCTCTCTCGCATTGAACCATCTGATGCTCATGAAGCACTACAAGATGCAGATTGGGTAATAGCAATGCAAGAAGAACTTAATGAGTTCAAAAGAAATGAGGTTTGGTATCTCGTGGACAGACCCAAACACCAAGTAGTAATAGGTGTAAAATGGATATTCAAAAATAAATGAGATGAGAAGGGTGAAGTAGTCAGAAATAAAGCCAGATTAGTAGCTAAAGGCTATAATCAACAAGAAGGCATTGATTTTGATTAAACATTTGCACCCGTAGCCAGACTAGAAGCAATAAGGTTGTTCTTAGCATATGTTGCACACAAAAGATTTAAGGTAGACCAAATGGATGTCAAAAGTGCCTTCCTAGATGGTATCCTTGAAGTGGAAGTCTATGTAGAACAGCTACCTGGATTCGAAGAAGCAGATCAAAATCAGAAAGTATACAGACTGACAAAAGCAGTCTATGGTCTAAAACAAGCCCCTAGAGCTTGGTATGAGATATTGTCTGCATTTCTACTAGAATCTGGATTCAGAAGAGGATCAGTTGACAAGACCTTGTTCATCATCAAAGTCAAAGAGAATATCCTTTTAGTACAAATATATGTAGATGATATCATATTTGGATCCCAATCTACTTATTTGTGTGATAAATTTGCTGAACTTATGAAAAATAAGTACCAAATGTCCATGATGGGCGAAATTAGTTTCTTTCTAAGATTGCAGGTCAAGCAGTTACCAGATGACATCTTCATTAATCAAGCAAAGTATATTCATGATCTGCTGACTAAATTTGGGATCAAAGACAGTAAACCTGTTAAAATCCCAATGCAGACCAATGGAAAAATTGATCCTGATCCAGAGGGAAAACCAACAAATATAACTCAATACAGAGGGATCATAGGATCACTACTCTACCTAACTGCCAGTCGACCTGACATTACATTTGCAGTAGGTGTATGTGCAAGATATCAAGCAAACCCCAAAGAGTCTCACTTGGAAGCAGCTAAGAAGATATTAAGATATCTTAAGGGAACAACTCACATTGGATTATGGTATCCATGTGAAGACAACTTTGAGCTAACTGGATACAAAGATTCAAATTATGCTGGATGTAAGCTGGACAGAAAGTCAACATTTGGTACATGTCAGTTTTTAGGAAATAAACTGATCTCTTGGTTCTCAAAGAAGCAGACATCTGTTGCCACATCAACTACAGAGGCTGAATATATGGCAGCTGGAAGTTGTTGTGCACAAATACTCTGGTTAAAACAACAGCTCAAAGACTATGAGATTGATGTCAAGGAGGTACCTATTTTCTGTGATAGTTCAAGCGCTATAGCTATCACACAGAATCCAGTTTTGCATACCAGATGCAAACACGTAGATGTGAGACATCACTTTATAAGAGACCATGTTGAAAGAAAACATGTATAGATTGAGAAGATACACACTGAGATACAGAAAGCTGATATTCTCACCAAAGCATTACCAGAAGAAAGATTTAAGATGCTTTGTGGGAAATTAGGATTGTTAAATCTGGAAGAGAGGACCAGATAATCTTAGAACAGATCAAGAAAAATATTCCAACAGGGAATTAAAACCAGATTGATATAGTACAGATGATGACAAACAAGATCACATGAAATTCCAACAGAGAATTAATACCAGATCATCAAGATACAGATCATAATATTCCAACTGGAAATTGACACCAGATCATCTAAGTACAAGTTAATGGTCAAAAAGATCAATTAAATTCCAACCGGGAATTATTAAAAGGTCATCACACAAGATTGATGTCCAAATTTTGAAAGTGGTATAAACAGATCGATAATGTTGAAAACAGTTCGTTAAATAGGAGATCGATCTGGACCAGATGACTAGCAGCCACGTGGATATTAATTAGCCTTTTTATTTAATATTTCCATTAGTTGGTCAAGGGGGAAAGTCAACAAGATACGGCGATTATATCAATTTAATCATAGCATATATCTAAATCCTGACATAATATACCAAATCTTTTATTTTTGTGATGATTAGTATTATGTTTGGGAACTGTGATCGCGGAGATATTTACCAAATCAAGAAAAAGGAAGCAATTTGACAGTTTAAACAAACACGCGCCACATTGCAACCCCAGGATCAAAAGCACGTGAATCAGACGAACAGTAAAGGCGATAATAGACCGCAGGTCTATACCTTGGAAAGGAGGGAAAAGCTGAAAAAGGGAAGGATATTAATTTTATTTTTATTTTTTTGTTTATCACTTCTATATATATTTGGTTAGGCGATTCACCTTTCACCTACACTTCTCTTTTTCTGCAAACACTTAGCAAGTTTCTCCCTTTCGTCCTTTCAAACATCTCTCAAACCTTTCAACGATCTATCTTTTACAAATGGCTCCCAAATCAACCTTGTTTCTCGACCAAGTCAAGTTTCTGAACAAATACATTTCTCAAGACCTATACGCGGTTCTTGACACTCATGGATTTCACAAACTGGACAAGGCTTTCGACCTTGTTAAAAGCTGCAAAGGTTTCCATTTGTTTAAAAGTTTTCTTTTAAAACTATTTTGTATCTTGAATGCTCTGAAATATCTCAAACTTGTATTGAAAAACAAGTTTTTATCCATTTACATGCATATATATTGTAGCATATATTATTGCATATATTGTGAACATATATTGTAGCATGAAACTTGATATCCGATATTGCATAAAACTGTCGAGCACTCATACTTCATTGATGGAAGAATGGTGTTCATCTATATTATTTCAATTTTGTTGTAGGATTTCACGCTATTATCACCTCGCACCCAGTTCAGTTTCTGCCAAAAGAAGTGGCTACTTTCTATCTCTCATGGCAAGCAGAGAAAGGTGGAAATGAAGCCACCATTCGAGTAAGCAATGGAAATACTATCAGCAACACAACATATAATGTACTGAACATTATCGGTGAAGTTTACAAACTGCGAGATGAAGGTCTCACTCTTGGAGACATTACTGAAGAACAACTACAAGAGGCGATCGAGACTGTGATGGTAGTGCCCATCCATTATACGAACAAGATGTTCAATAGAGCACTGCTTGCACCTGAATTCAAGATCGTATTTGAATTCGTCCAGAGAATCTTCATGAATCACAATGGCTCCTACGACCAAGTCACCCCAGAGAAATTCAAAATCCTTGCTGTTGTCGTGCTGAATTTACCAGTGAACTGGAGCCGAATTCTCTTTGATCTCTTGGCAAAGGAGGCCAAGATGATCACATTTGTGAAAGGAGCGAGTCCAGGTATTGAAGTCAGGAGAAGCAACCTACGACACTCCACTAAGATCAGCTACATGCTGGAATCTTTCTTCAAACACCACAAGTGGGATACTATAGTTGAATTCAACGACAGATTGCGCTTCCCAAAGGATCAACATCAAATTGAGATGTCTATGGGAATCTCTGCTAATTTGATAGCCAGGGTGATAGACCCTGTTTATGCCAACGCATTGATGGAGATGGGAAGCTCCAACCCGATCTGGGTTCCACCATCTGCTCCTACTGAGAAATCCACCAAGTCCAAGGTCACCTAAGAAAAGCCAATTGAAAGGACCCCCACCAAGAGAGTTACCAGGCGAGCCAGCTCAGTGGATACTGACGCCTCCACAGCAGCTCAACAGCCTAAACAAAAGAGAAGAGGATTACAAAAACTTGCTGAACCTGTGGAAGAAGTCCAAGTTCAAGAACCTGTCATTGTTGAACCATCTATCCCTCAACAGGAGGTTGAGGAAGAGGAGATTCTGGTCGGGGGACCACCAGAGGATGTTGCCCCCATCTCCTCCCTAGACCCAAGCCAGGTCAAGGACTTCTCCCCTGATCACACTACTAGCCCATCATCTGCTGAACAACTCGAGCAGATTGATGAAGAGGAAGAAGGTGAAGGAGAATCCTCTGATGAGGGTGTGGAGAAGAAAAAAGCAGAAACTGTAGTGAAGCTGCTAGAAGCTGAAGCAGATCACTCCATTCTTAAGACATATCCTGGAATCCAGCTTACTCCTGAGAGTTACGAAGCTGCAAAACGCCTGAAATTCCTTCTGCTCATCAAGGACAAGGAATTTTTTGTCCTTGACGCCCTACTCAAGACGAAATCAATCGATGCCCTCAAGGCAGAAAAAGCCACTCTTCTCAACATTTTTACTGCCTCCTCCATTGCTGAGTTGAGAGACACTTATCGTCCAGACATCCTGGCCATGGCAAAATTTGAGGCCAAAGAGCTACAGATCGATATATGAAAAGGCAGGAATGTTGGAGTTCTTTAAAAGCATTAATGAGGATGAAGATGAAGAACTTGTTGATGCTCACCAACAGGGTGCAGCAGATTAGCACCAAGATGATGCTGCAGAACAAATCACACCAACTGCACAGGCTGAGGGGGAACCAGCCATGACGAGCCAGATCCAGATTAAAGTGGTTGATTATCCACGAGAGGAGATAGAGCTAGCTGGACAGAGGGTGGGTGGTAAACTAACAGATGACATATACACCCCTGCTGTCGCAGCAACTATGGAAGAGTTCGTGGAGACAACCAACCTGGAGGATATATTGATGACCCAACATCAATCCCTATCCAACGATCAAGTGAAGGACTTAATCTCCAACAAAGTGGATAAGTTCATGTATGGGAGTCTATCCACAGTCCAAGACCAGGCCACTCGAATCCTTACAGAATTCAACAACCATCTGAAATCTCACGTGGACCAGGTGGACTCAGAGATGATGATCGATCTGCCGCAGAGCAGAGGAAAGAACAGATCGATCAAACTCTGGTAACTATGGAACTCAAAGTCCAAGAAATGTATAGAATAGTTACAGAGTTTGCAAAGAAGGAGAAAGATATGGTTCATGTCATTGTCAAACAACAGACCGATGGGATAGCTGAAGAGGTGATCAAAGCCGCCAATGCAGAAACCAGATCACTATTTAGAAAATTTGAGAACGAAGGCAAAAATTTTGTAGAAAGGAAGCTAAGCGAACTGCTCTATCCCACAATGACCCTGATCGACTCATATTTTGATGAGATTGGGATAATCAAGGAAGATCAAGAGAACTACAAAGCTGATCTGCTCAAAGCTAAATCATCATTGGAGAAGAAGATCGATGACTCCAATCTGAACATCACTTCACTGCTTACACACAAGATCGATACAGAAAAGGAGATGAAGGACATGAAGGAGGAGATCACCTCCCTTAAGGCACTCATCAACATCTACATTGATGATGTCGAAAAGGGGGAAGGATCTAGGAAAGGGAAGGAGAAAGTGGTTGCAATCAAAGGCAAAAGTCAATCTGGTGCCATGGAAGAAAAGAAAGAAGCTCAACCTGAGCAGCTAACTGCACCAGATCGACCAAGTCTACCATCCACTCAAACTCAGAAGGCATCAAAATCCACATCAAGCAGATCAAGTCACTCTCAACCATTAAAGAGGAAGAAAAGGTCTGGATCTGGTTGGTTCTCATCTGCTCCTATCAAGACAAACAAGACAAAAGAAGGAGAGACCAGCTGGGTCCCAGATAACTTGAAGAATGGATGGGAGGGGCTAAAGTACGGTTTCATCATGTGTCGCTACTTTATCAAGGAGCCAGCTTACTGCGAGGGCACACCGAATAATGCATTCAATCTTTACTTAGATATGAATGATGCCAAGGACCTGGTGCAGGCAATTAGAGAAGCAGCTGCAGAAGCACAGGTCACCATCACTGCCCCATAGAGGGAATTTAGAGAATGCCCAGAAATACCTGGCACCAAGCTTCCCGACAAAACTTATCTACTCAATTTCATCAACCAGCTCGCTGAAAACAAAGGATACAAAATAGATGCTGAGGATCCAGACTACATAAGAGTCAGAGAAGGAGTGTATGAGAGCGTGCAGTTAATATCCGATGAGACCAGAGCCAAGATGAATAAGCAACAGGATGAAAGGAGGAAGAGTAGATAGACACTTATTTTCACTTCTCTACTATATGTAATTCCTATTTTTGATGAACTGTAAACTTATTTTGCCTCTTATCTATGAAATCGTTTGAGTTTCTGATGACAAAGACTTATTGTCCAGAACATCTACGACTGCTATAAATTGTTATAACTCAATAACGAAAAAAACTAATCAATCTGGCTATCAAACTAGATCACTCTTAATGAGTCATTAGGATATAATTGTAAAGTGTGGTTTTGACATCATCAAAGAGGGAGAAATTATTGGGAACCCTAAAGCATTTTGGTTTTGATGATGATCTCTCGAAACACACTTAGTCCTCTTTAGAGCTAGACTGTTCTACGTGTTAACAGATCACTACATATAAAGTGAAATCTGATAGAGAACAGATTAGGAGATGACTTTGCATGTAAAGGAATTATTCCTCTAGAAGTCATTTCTATAATAGTATAGGATGGAGGCCAAGATTTTTCGCCAAGAAGAAATCGATCTGCTGTAACAGACAACAACCAGATCACCGACCAGATCGATGATCACAGCGAAGAACCAGATCGATAGAGTCATCAAAACCACCAGATGACATCATCCTACACATCATATCCTCTTGCCATGTCAAGATTGAAGTCCATCCAATAGGGTTTGGAAAGAGAATCCACGATTGACACAAGGAAGGAAAGTAACCGTTAGCGATCTGCTTTCCATACTTAAAGGATTGAGTCAACGTTTCTACAGGGCAAGAACAGATATGATGGATATCATTGATTGACAATCTACAATCAATCTCACGCCAATCAACAACGGCTAGAATTTTAAATTCAAAGCCTATATATATATTTGAAGTTCAAGGTCTGGAGAAAGACACACGCGTGCTTCATCCATAATATACTCTCAAGCAATCAATCTCTGAACCAGACTAAGAGCTTCAAACAACCTGTGATTCTACATCACACCAACCCAACCTCGATTTAAGTCTGTCTTATCGAGAGAAAGGAGATCACCCTGCTAGCTAGTAGTTTTCTAGTGGTAACGTAGAGGTAATCTGTTGTAAAGGGACACGATCCTTACTTCGTGCATAAGTATCCCTCTAGCATTGATTGATACTTGTGACTCGCTCTCCACGAGTATAAAGAAGAAGAGTATCCTAGTAGTGGATAATCTGGTCTAGTTTTGATCAGATCGTGGACGTAGGGTTTTCCCGAACCACGTTAAACAACTGTGTCATTTATCTTTCTGCATATCATTTTCAGTTGATTATTATTCTAACTCCCTGCACTTCCATATAGACTGCATCTCAATCAATCTGCTTTAACGACCTGATTAATCTTTAAGGTTTTCTATTTAAGAGCACTCACTAAATCCACCATATTTTCGCACATACAATACTTAGAAAATAATAAGAACACTCTTATTATTGTCTAAGTGTTTACACTAGAGAGCAATCTGCTTGGACTGATCTAGTATCGATCTGCTGATCAATCTGGTTAGTCATCTGTCGAGTAATTTCTTATTTAAGAATAGCTTGAACTCTCTAATAAATAAACAAGTAAACTGAAAAGTTTGTATTTGGTGTATTCCCCCCCCCCCCTCCATACACCAAACATTGCTCTTTCGGGACCAACAAACTTTGAAATAAATGTAGTTACCAATCAAGAAATATGAATCCCAGATTTATCTCTTCTTGCCTTTGAAAAGTTTTAACCAAATCTTCAATAAGTATGGAAAGTAGCTCGTTGATAGATGCTGCTTTCCTTCTTCGCGCGTTTGATTGATTATCCTTCCAAATTTGATCTCCAATAGATATTCTTTCCTTCTCCATAAGATCTGCTGATGTGGCAAGTAGTTTGAGATTCTCATCAGTTAATCTGGTCAAACAAGTGAGTACAAGTTAACTGGATCTGATATGGTATCATCTGGTTCAGAAATGAACGATCTGGTCACAACCAGATTGATATCGATCCGGTCAACTGTCGATCTGGTCTTTAAGAATTATGCTCCAAAGCATGATAGAATCTTTTGTGAGTGATTTGGAAAAAACAGACCAAGTGACCATATGATAGATCATCTGTTTGCTGGTGGTCTGCTATTGATCGGGTCCACGAACAAAAAGGAAAAACAGAATGACTTCTTATAGGATGAGATCCTTTACACATCAAGTCATTTTCTAATCTGGACTAAGATCGTGTTCTCTATCAGATTCACTTTATATTATAGTGATCTGGTACATGTAGAACAAATTAAGACTTAACAAAACAGAATGAACTCTATGTGTGTTTCGAGAGAACATCATCAAAACTAAAATATTGTGGGGTTCCCAACAGTTTCCCCCTTTTTACAAATTAACCCTAAGTAAAGTTTTAAGGGTGATCAGGTTTTAAATAACCAGAAAGGTTAACAGATTGTTATTAATCTTATAACAATCAAACACATTAAAAGATTCTGGACAATGAGACTTTGTCTTCAGAAAATCCACATGTATATATATATATATGATTGAGAGTGTGCGGATTACATGGAGATGCCAAAAAGAAAAACAGACAGTAATCAGTAAGACAATAAATGGAATAGAAGATAAGAAGAATCTATGAGAACCATCTGGCAGCTCCTCCTTTCTTCATTTTCTCACGTTGTGCATCGGAGACTAGCTGAATACTTTCATAAATTCCATCTCTGACTCTGGCGTAGTTAGGGTCATGGTTGTCAATTTTGTATCCCTTGATCTTAGCCAGTTGGTTAATGTAATTTAAGATATACGTCTTGTCTGATATGTTGCTTCCTGGGATCATTGGACATGCCATATACTCCTTTGCAGGTGCCTTCATTTGGATTTTAGCGTTTTGGGTAGCCAATCTGATCCTTTCTATCAATTCTTTATCTCCAAAGTTGTCCACGTATCTGTTGAAGTCATCATCTGGTGTTGACTCAGAGTAGTAGGCTCTTTTAGAAAATATCTATTCATAATGAAACCTTGTTTTACCAACTCCCAGTCCTTCTGATGTCCCTCTGGAATCCACACATCTTTGGGCGTCTTCTTTTGTAGAGTAAAGTTCTAGGCAGTAAATGACTTCCTTTTCTTCTTTCTAGACTGAGTGGTTGATTGAGAAGACTGTTGTTGTGAGCGTTCTGATGAAGGAGGTGAGATAGGTGTTTGGTAGGACTTTTCTCTGGCTTCCTGTGCTGCCAGCTTCCTCTCACGTTCTGCTTGATCTTTGTAAAATTGTGCCCGAAAGACTGGGTCACAAGCTTGTTCTTGGCTGACACCAAACAGTAGGAGCTCTGCTATCTATTCTCCTTCATCGATATGCTTTTTGCCTTTGTCACGAGCAGCTTGTTCTTGTTGTTGCTGTTGTGGTTGTTGGCCTGGTTCGATGGTAGGATCAGCCCTTTTGGGTGTTGTGGGCTTCTCCTTGGTTTGTTGGACAGTTGCTTCTTGTTCTGGTTGTTGTTCTGCTGTATCCTTTCCTTTCCTCTGGCCATCTCCCTTGCCAGACTTAGACTTTTCCCCCTTTTCGACATCATCAAAGACTGTTTTGATGAGTGTACGAAGGGAGTCTAGTTCTGTCTTCATGGCCTCCATCTTCTCCTCTGCATCCATCTTGAAACCTAGCAGCATGTTAACTGTCTGATCTGTGGCATTGTAATATCCCGCTAATTTCTAAATTATACTTTTAAGTATTCTAACTATTAAGGGATCTAGGTATGATGAAATGAGAATTTTAGGAAAAAGACTAGAGCTTGTTAGGACCTACCATGTTAATTTGGTAGACCGGGAAAGCTTTTTAAAAGGTTTATTTAAAAAATGAACTTTTCATGCATAAGTCGAAAGTATATACATATTATACTCCTTGCGTAGAGTTTTTCAAAAGAAAATTATTGGCACTAGGTTTACCCAAAAAGGAGTTCGTATGCAACCGCTACGAATTTTTAAAGTTTAAGCACGTCGTTAAAAAAAAAATAGTTTTTCCATGCATGACCGAAACTATATCAATATATAGTCATTGTGTAGATTATGAAGAAAGGGAGATATTAACGTTAGGTTTGCCTGAAAAGGAAGTCGTGTGCCGAAGTTACGACGTTTTATTAAAGCATTAATAATAATATAATAATAATATAATAATATTAAAAAAATTCAAATTCTCACCTATAAATAGAGGTGATCAGCACAAAGCTTCATGCTCATTTCATTCCTCCCCTCCTTCTCCTCTCTTCTTCTTTCTATCATTTTCAAGTATCGAGGTACTGCAAGTTTGAAAATCGAATATAGATCCAAGTCAAGGTACTTCAGGGTAAGATCAAAGGTAGGCATGAAGCTTGATAAAGGTGGCTCAGCTGCCGTCGAGTCTCCGCCGCCATCGTTCTGATACCGTCATCTTCATACTTTCTTCCCTCGTTATCTTCTTCATTCATTTTTCTGTTCATGACTATCGGTCTATCAGACGGCTAAAGTCCCTTAAGGTTTTGAGTTTTTGACCATAAGATCCGTTACTCTGACAATTTTAGATTTGGATCCCGGTTAGGATCGACATGTCATGGTTTATTGCAATATTTCATGTTTTTCTAAAGTAAAAATATTCACGATCTATCATTTTTCAATAAAATTTCTAGTGCATGTAGAGAAAAAAATATAGAATTTTATGAAAGAGATTTCATTAATTTTCATCGGTCCAATTTTCATAGATCTGAGAAAGACTACGAATCTTCTCGATTAAGCTTCGAGGTAAACTTGCATATTTTAAAAATGTTTATACATATTCCTATAGGGAATAATGTTCGGAGTATTTTTGCCTTCTTGGCCAAAATCATTTGAAAGTCCGGTTGCTACCAAATTAATTTATTACTTGATAAAAAGAATATTATTAAGCCTAAAAATTTAGTACTACTTATCTATAGTTCCTTGTTGGAAATTAAAGCCAAAATATATTCCCTATGACTAACAGGTACCTTGCACTGAAATTTGAGCTCATAAGGATTTACGGTTTTCCCATAATCGAGGAATATCATCGGTGAAAGGTTGGGGATATATACGTATTTTGAGTTATTAAGCTCTTTTCTCTAAATGAAAAATGCATGGATCTCTGTTAAAATATTTTCACGAAGGTATCGACTGTTTAATGCTCTTATCGACTGTCGGGGGTTCTTATTCGGCCTAACACGTCGATTTAAGGACTGTGATCACTTAGTCTCTACTGCGGTGGGTTGATCACCATCGGATTTTGACTCATGCTATGTTAGGGTGTACGGTTCGCCGAGCCCTATTTGACTGAATGTTTATGATCCGTCGGTGGTAAAAGGCCCGGGACATAACCTATATAAGAGTAACGTCATGCCGGGTCATGTTTAATTTATGCACAAATGTTTTGCTTACTTAGAAGTTGTTTTTGTTTTAAAACCTTCTAAGGTAAGTATACTGAACAGAGACTATGTTTTCCGTTTTATTAAAAACCCAACTGAGTGCACTAGTACTCACCCCACGTTTTACAAAAATTTTCACAGGCTAAGGAAGCAGCATGATGTGTGTGGCTGAGGAATGGTGTTATTGGGATAACGATTGCTTCATCACGAGAACGGTTTACCGTTCTATACATAAGAATTTCCGCATCCATGCTCACGTATGTTATGATATTTATGCAATAATTATCATCCACGTATATGTGTGTGATAATATATATGTTTAAACTCTAAGATCATTTCCTCATTCCACGAAGGCCTCATTGGCCATTATTAATAAAGGTTCATGTTATCATATTATCATTGCCCATTACATGCATACACGTGCATAGGAGAGCTTAGAGGTAGTCGGCCCCTCTTGGACGCTCAACTCCTCGGCCCCTTCTGTAGTGTTCGAGCGAATGCCGACCACACTTGGTGAGCTGGGTGAGTGACTCTTTTTGGCGAGCTAGGCTCACTAACCTCCGCCTTTGATTGACGGTTCTTATTGGATGATTCGGCCTCTCAAGGATTCTGGATTACCGTTCCTACGAGCTGAGCTGTATTATCTCCAACCCCGTCTTTCATATTGGATGATTCGGCGACTTGGAATTTTGGATTACCGCTCCCATGAATCGAATTATATTATCTCCAATTCATTTCATCTTGGACGATTCGGCCGCTTGGGATTCTGGATTACCGCTCCCATGAATCGAGCTGTATTATCTCCAAATTGCATATGATTAATTTTAGCTTCATTGTTATCGACATTGCCTTTGCATTGGTTAGCTATTTGGGTTGTAAAATGACATAGTCAAGGTTATAGAGGAGATGCTGTCCAATTTTCAAGGACAACTCTCTTATTTAATGCACACGAATACAATGTCCCCTTTCTTCCCTGCTTCTTTTATCCCCGCCCAATCATGCCCTTGGCGCGTGCGCCCTCCCTCGGGATTTGGGGCGTGACAGGCATCGAGCTTCCTCTCGAGTCGGCTGTTCATTGTAGAAACAGTAGCATCATAGGTTTGCTGGAGGTCTTCCACCTTACTCAATCTGGTGTTCTGGTTCTCATACTCTGTAGGGTTGGGGAAGAGTAAGTCATCCAGTACACTGACTTGATTGGCCGTCATGAGTTCCACAAACTTCTCCTTCTCAAAGGCAGCAAGTTTGACATGGACATCAAAGGCAGTGGCCTCCTTTACCTCAGCAGTAATTGCAGCAACTTGGCTCTTCACAGCAGTATCAATGCTCTCGTTCTGCTTCGCCAGCATGTCAGTGACTAGAGTCTGGACTGTATGTGTTTTCTTTTCTACTACCTCTAGTCGCATGTCAAACTTTTCCCTAGTTGTTTTTGCAGCTTCTCTATCGTCGTCCATCTTCTCGTTTAATTCTTTGTTCTGATGTCTTAGTTTGTGACGCAAGTCCAGATCCATGTCATTGACATAATCTTTCTGGTGCTGATTAAAGTCAGCCAGGACTTGAGTGGCTTTTGCTTGTATGTTGTTGCAGACATCATTGAGCGGGTCTTCAATACGGAGAGTGATCAAGTTATCGATCTGGTAGTTGTTGAATGTCTTTGTCTCCCTCTCCAGTATTTCTTCTAGCCTGTAGTATCGAGCATCTTTCTTCAGCTTCTGGGCAGCGCCAGGAGTATATAGCTCATTCGTGGGTTCTCCATAGATAGATTGTCCGACTGGTTTTTCATCTACTGGATCTAGATGAATAATAGGGATATTCTTCTTTCGGTTCTTAGGCGTTTCAGCCGCTTGCGTGTGTTGATCTGGTATGGCCTCTATGGTTTGTTGTTCTGGTGGTATTTTCTCAGTCTGGTCTCCTCCCATCTCCACATATAGATCAGCCTCCTCATCTGATCCTCGAAGACTTGTGTAAAAGGGCATTCTGTCAGCATAGAATGACTCTAGGTCGATCTGCTGCAGCTTGACTTCATGTTTCATCATAGCTAGTATGAGTTGAGGATATTCTGTGCGAACCTCACTAACAGAATTTGCTTGTAGCAAGCTCAACAATGTGGCTTCCTCTTTCTTCAGCTTTTCCATTGATCTGGTCTGGAGCAGAGCGTCAAAAATGTAGTACTCACTGTCCTTGACCAGCAAGTAAAATTCGACTCTTTTGGCTGCTCCAAGACTCTCTGGATGTAGATGGATGCCTGGAAAATCTTGAATAACAGAGTGAGCTGCTTCACTTTCGAACAAGTGAATAACACTTTCTGCCTGCTTCTTTTTCTCCGCCTCTTCATCCTCTTCTTCATCTTCCTCACTAATTCTCTGCATCCTATCTGGTGAGGGTGTGGCTATTCTGGCAGGTGAGAAGTCTCTGTCTTGGTTGGGATTGAAGCTAGATTCTGGTTCAACAAATTTTGGCTCCTCAATTTGTGGAGGAATGGGACTGTCTTGTTGTTGAGCCTCCTCAGCTTGCTGTGGACTGACTCGATCTGGTTGAGGAATATTTGCGTCTGGTTGATGAGTGTTTGTGTCATGTTGTGCTTCTTCGGTGGGTGGTGGAGAATCATGTACTTTCCTCAATCTTTTCCTTTTCTGCTTTGCCTGGTGAGTTGTTGTAGAGGTGTCTGTATCGATGGAACTTGCTCTCTTGACAGGTGGTTTACGTGGGGCTTTCTCCTTCTGCACTTTTTCCTTTGGTGCATTCTCTTTCAGTTTCTCCATTGCTCTGGTTGGTGGTATCCAGATTGGATTTGAACCACCCATCTCTAACAGTGCAGCATGATGCATTTCATTTGTAACCTTGTTAAAAAAGGTTGATGTAAGTCCCAAAGACATCTCTATTTGATGCTGGTCTTTAGGGATTGTAAATTTGGTGTTGAACTCCGTGGCATCCTCTTACACCTTTTTCTTGAAGAACTTTTCCACCATGAAGCTAATCTTGTTAGAATGCCTTAGATGCCTTCTCACCTCCACAGAGACACCATTCCCTCTGGTGTCTTTGATGTATTTCACGAGCTTGGCCTCCTTTGCCAATAGGTCAAACAAAATTCTACTCCAGTTGACTTTAAGATTAAGGACAACAGCAGTGAGAATCCTGAACTTTTCTGGAGTTACTTGGTCGTAGGATCCACTGTGCGTAAGGAAAATGCGTTGCACGAACTCAAATACCAGCTTGTAGCCTGGTTGGAGCAGTGACCTCTGGAACATTCTCTCGGTGTAAGTCATGGGAATCACCATAACCATCTCCACTGCTTCCTGGAGCTGATCATAAGTGATTTCATCAAGAGTCATACCTTCATCCTTCAGACGATATGCTTGATTGATCATGGCGATGACGTTATAGGTAGTTTTTCTTGTCCTATCACCAATGGGCATCAACACATTGGCTTCATTTCCCTCCTTATCATCTTTCCATGTCAAGTAGAATGTGGCAGCTTGTTTGGCCAGGTACATAGTCGGATGAGAAGTAACTATGTTGTGAAATCCTACAAAGTAAAATATAACAGTGAACAACATACAATCATCAGTCATGCTAGTGACTTATATCTCATATCATAAATATTTTAAGATTATAACAAATATAACTATATCCATATATAAACAGTTAGCCTGACATAGGTATATACATATATCAATCAATAACTAGGTATAAGACAAACATGAGTCTAGAAACTGACTCCATTATAAAATACAGAAAAAGAACATATGTAACAGGGTAAGGAATTTCTAAAAATATTAGAAACCTTTGCAGCGCTTAACCATGGCGAAAATCTCTTCTAGTTTGCGAAAACCGTGGGTTTCAAAAACAGCAAATAGTTCAGGAGAAAGAAATTTCTGAACTTCAGCGACATGTTGCAAAAACAGGGAAGTTTGTGGTGCCATTGGTTTTGAAGATTGATGAAAACTTGTGAGAGAAAGGTTTGAGAAATCTGGGAAAAACTTAAAGTGCTTAAGGAAGAGTAGTGCTCAGTGAATCGAAAGTGTAAGGTGAACTGCTTAATGCATGTACAACACATATATATAAGAAAACAATCAACGGCCAGGATTAAAATGATAAGAAATTTAAGGTTGGATGAAATTCTCCTTTTTTAGGTTTTCCCGCTTCAACTTTTCCTTTTGCCGCCTTATGTTGCGTTTTATATATGCGCTGGATGCTAGGGTTGTATGATGGAGCTTGTAAATCTTCATATCCACTGCAACTTTCCTTATTCTCCTTATGACAGGGATTTCTTCGATCACAGTTTCCAAAGTTGTGCTAATCATCACAATTATGGTTGATTTAGCAAATCCATGTCAGAAAAATAACTTTATAGGTTATAGTTAGGGCGGTAATTAGTTCAGAAAAATGATACAAATTTCTGAGTTCCCCCTTGACTAAGTAATCTTTTATTGAAAAATTATTTTCTATGTGGCATGTCTTAGATTCTTCAAATTCTGACACGTGTAGAATGTAAGTGGTTTGGTCTTTCTTGTGATCTCGTCTGCTGGTTCCCATTTCAATCTAGTACTAACTTCATTCATCTGGTATGTGAAGTTATGATCTGATACTAGTTATTTCCTCATTCTGGTGAATGTCCATCTGGTTGACAGTCTGTCTTCCATTATCTGATGAACTATCATAACTAGTGATTTGAGCTGCATCAATCTGCTATATGGTCTGGTATTTATCGATCTAGTGTCGATTTGATTCTTTCATCTAGGTTTAGTAATCCTAGTTTCCCACATAGCATCTTGAATCTTTCTTCTGGGAGTGCCTTTGTCAATATATCAGCATGTTGAATATTTGTGTGTATCTTCTCGATCTGGACATGCTTTCTCTCTACATGATCTCTTATAAAATGATGTCTCACATCAACATGTTTGCATCTTGTATGAAGTATTGGATTCTGTGTTATAGCAATGGCACTTGAGCTGTCACAGAATATAGGTATCTCCTTGACATTGATCTCATAATCCTTGAGTTGCTGCTTCAACCAAAGTATCTGTGCACAACAGCTTCCAGCAGCCATATATTCTGCTTCAGTTGTTGATGTAGCAACAGATGTTTGTTTCTTTGCGAACCCAGAAATCAACTTGTTTCCAAGAAACTGGCACGTTACATAGGTAGACTTTCTGTCCAGTTTGCATCCAGTATAGTCTGAATCAGAATAGCCTGTTAACTCGAAGTTGTCCTCACATGGATATCATAATCTAATGTGTGCTGTTCCTTTGAGATATCTAAGTATCTTCTTAGCTGCTTCCATGTGGGACTCCTTAGGGTTGGCCAGGTATCTGTCACATACTCCAACTGCAAAAGTAATGTCAAGTCGACTTGCAGTTCAGTATAGTAGAGAGCTAATAATAACCCTATACTGAGTTATGTTTGCTGGTTTCCCTTCTGGGTCTGGATCTATCGTCCCATTTGTCTGCATTGGAATCTTGACAGGTTTACTATCTTTGACTCCAAATTTGGTGATCAGATCATTGATATATTTTTCTTGATTAACAAAAATACCATCTGGTAACTACTTCACCTGCAAACCTAGAAAGAAATTCATCTCGCCTATCATGGACATTTGATATTTATTTTTCATAAGTTCAGCAAATTTATCACATAGATAACCAGATTGTGATCCAAATATGATATCATCAACATATATCTGGACTAAAAAGATATGTTCTTTGACTTTGATTATGAATAATGTCTTGTCAATAGAACCTCTTCTGAATCCTGACTCCATTAAAAATGTTGATAGCGTTTCGTACCACGCTCTCGGTGCTTGCTTCAATCCATAAACATCTTTGGCAAATCTATACAGCTTCTGTTCAGGATTGCCTTCTTCAAAACCAGGTGGTTGTTCTACATACACTTCTTCTTCAAGTACACCATTCATAAATACACTCTTGACATCCATCTGGCACACCTTGAATCTCTTGTATGCTGTATATGCTAGGAACAGTCTGATTGCTTCCAATCTGGCAACTGGTGCGAATGTCTCATCGAAATCAATGCCTTCTTGTTGACTGTATCCTTTTGCAACTAATCTGGCTTTGTTTCTGACAACCTCACCATTTTCATCTCGTTTGTTCTTGAACACCCATTTAACACCTATCACTCTCCGGTGTCTCTTAGTCTATCTACTAGATACCAGACTTGGTTTCTTTTGAACTCATTGAGTTCTTCTTGCATAATAATAACCCAGTCTGCATCTTGCAATGCTTCATAAGCATCAGATGGTTCAACACGAGATAAGTAGCAACTTAGTAATGCACTCTCCCAAAACATTCTTCTAGTCTTTACACGATCTGACGGGTTCCCAACAATTTATTCTGGAGGATGATGTTCTTGTATCCATCTCCTTCTACTGGACATCTCTTCTTCTGATATCTCATGTTCTGGTTCTTTTGTTGGTTCGTCAAATTCAGAGTGTGCAGTTGAAGATGCTTGGAAAGGGTTCTCCTCTTCTGGTTCCTCAACTTCAGTCTCTTGATTGTTGTTCCATTTTTTAGTATCTCTGGACTCTTTAGGTTGGTTTTGAGGTGATTTAGCTTCAACTGCTTCCACTGGTTCATCACCATCTGGTGGAGTCGATCTGGTTTGATCCAGATTGACATGATCAGTTCCCCCTTGCTGTGAACTGGTCTCAACAGTTGGTTGAACATCAATCTCACCACCTTCTGTTGTATTCCATATCAAGAGGTCTTCTAATAGAATTCCATCTGATCTCTTGGTATTGATCTGGTTGTGAACCTGTTCATCACCTGCTTCTCTGTATTCAATAATAGTTTCATCAAATACAATATGAGGTGTTACTTCCACAACACGAATCTTCTTATTGTAAACCCTATAAGCTTTACTAACATCAGAATATCTAAGAAATATTCCAGGTTTAACTTTGCTATCAAAAGTTCTCAATTGAGATTTCTCATTATTATGAATGTAACATATACAATCAAAAGTACGAAAATACTGTATCCTGGGCTTTCTGTTGTTTCAGATCTCATATGGTATTTTCCCATGTCTGAGAGTTATCACCGATCTGTTCTGTGTATAACAGGTCGTGTAGATGGCTTCTGCCCAAAACTTCTTTGGTAATCTGGTTGCATTCAACATTGTACGAGCAACTTTTGTTAACAATCTGTTTCGTCTCTCAACTACTCCATTCTGTTGAGGTGTTCTTGCAGCAGATGTTCAGTGAGTAATACCCATCTGGTTGCAGTATTCCTCAATCTTTTGGTTTAGAAACTCTGTTCCTCGATCTGTTCTGATTGATATAACAGAGGTTTCTTTTTGCTTGGTGATCTTGTTGAGGAAATTTGGCAGCTTTTCTAGTGTTTACTTCTTGAACAGAAAAATAACCCAAGTGAATCTTGAGTAATCATCAATGATGACTAGAGTATACTTCCTTCCATTTATACTTAATGGTTTAAATGGACCAAAAAAGTCTAAGTGAAGTATTTCTAAGATTCTGGTAGATGAGTGAGCTGCTTTACTGGCAAAGGATGACTTCGTCTGTTTTCCAGCTTGGCATGCTTCACAAATATGATCTTTGTCATATACTTGATCTGGCAATCCTTCGACTAGCTTCTCTCTTGCAATCTTATTGATTGACTTGAAATTGAGATGGCTAAGTCGCTTGTGCCATAACCAGCTTGTTTCAGAAATTATTTTGGTGACTAGATATGTCTCGATCTGGTTATTCCACTGTACTATGTACAATCTGTCCTATAGTTTCTCGGTAAGAAGAATTTCATCACCTTCATTGTTCTTCACAAAACAGTTGCTAGCATAAAAAACAATCTGGTTTCCACTAGCACAAAATTGGCTAACAGAAAATAGATTATGACTAAGACCCTCAACATAAGATATGTTGGTGATGATGGTCTTTCCAATCTTGATATTGCCATATCCTCTGGTGTACCCTTTTGAGTTCTCGATCATGGCCTCCGAACCTAAGATGAGTTCACGCAGTGCTTCCCACATTTCTTTGGCTGTATCCAGATCTTGGATCTTGACCAGATGAACTCCTTTAACATTGCTTCACGCCGTTCTTCAGATGTATACGTTCTGGGATCCTTAAGCACGATCTCTTTGACTGTACCAGTTTCTGTAATGCAAGTCTTCTCTTCTTGAATCAATAATGGTCCTTCCTCTATCACTTTCCACATTAGATCTTAGATCTATTCAAGTTGACCAAGCAGGTTTCAGCCATGTCAAACAGAAACAATGGTCCTATGAACCACTCCTCTGATATCAGGTCCCGAAAGAGAAAAGTTTGGTGTATGGGGGGGGGGGGGAGAATACACCAAAGATTGCTTAGTTGTGACAAACCAGATCGATCTTGTTCTGTGTAGACAAAAACTCTCAGGTGAATAACACTGAGCAGAGATCAATAGTAATCTTGTTCCCAAACAGGGCGTTGTGTGCGAAATATGGTGGACTTAATTGTGCTCTTGTTTAGAAAACCTTTGCAAAATTTAACCGAATATTTAGCAGATTGATTAAGAATGCAGATTGAATGGATGTGCTGGATAGTGAATAAAACAACTGAAAGTTAAAATGTAGAAAGTAAATTGGATTAGATATCCACTACTAGGATAGTGAATAAAACAACAGTTGTTTTTACGTGGTTCGGGAAACCCCCTACGTCCACGGTCCAATCCAAATTGGATTAGATATCCACTACTAGGATACGCTTCTTATTTATACTCGTTGAGAACGATCCACAAGTTTCAAGTACAATCTGTTTGAAACTTATGCACGTATAAGGGTCTTGTCCTTTTACAACTTACAGAAAACTATTGTAACTGGATCTCTTCACGTCAATCCACTAGAAAACTACTAGCTAGCGAAGATCTCCTCCTTCTTCTCGATAAGACAGACTTGAATCGAGTTGGTGTGATTTTGATCACGAATGGCTTAAAACACAATCTGGTGGGTAGAAATCTTCTCAAGTAATTGCTTCAATAAGTGAGTTGATTTCTGAGCAAAGTAACAACTTGTTTATCGTTGATAATAGTCTTGTACTCTTCCAATCTTGGTTCCAAGCTTTTATAGGTGTATAATTTTGAAATTCTAACCGTTGGGCTTGATTGGCTTTGAAATAAATGTAGTTACCATTGAAGAGATATGAATCCCAGATTTATCTCTTCTTGCTTTTGGAAAGTTTTGACCAAATCTTCAATAAGTATGGAAAGCAGATCGTTGATAGATGCTTCTTTCCTTCTTCGCGCGTTTGATTGATTCTCCTTCCAAATTTGATCTGCAATAGATATTCTTTCCTTCTCCATAAGATCTGCTAATGTGGCAAGTAGTTTGGGATTCTCATCAGTTAATATGGTCAAACAAATGAGTACAAGTTAACTAGATCTGATCTGGTATCATCTGGTTCAGAAATGAACGATCTGGTCACAACTAGATTGATATCGATCCGGTCAACTGTCGATCTGGTCTCGAAGAATTATGCTCCAAAGCATGGTAGATTCTTTGTTGAGTGATTGTGAAAAAACAGATCGAGTGACCATATGATGGATCATTTTTTTTGCTGGTGGTCTGCTATTGATCTGGTCCACGAACAAAAAGGAAAAAAAGAATGACTTCTTATAGGATGGGATCCTTTACACATCAAGTCATTTTCTAATATGGACTAAGATCGTGTTCTCTATTAGATTCACTGTATATTATAGTGATCTGGTACATGTAGAACATATTAAGACTTAGCAAAACAGAATGAACTCTAAGTGTGTTTCGAGAGAACATCATCAAAACTAAAATATTGTGGGGTTTCCAACACAAACATGTTCTACCTTCGAAACTTATGGCCTATGTGTTAGAGTTTGTATACCTCAAAGCATGTTTTATGTTTAGACGTTGTAACAGAATTGTTTTCAGTTCTATTTTATGAGAATAATTTTTAATCATTGGTTTGCAATTTATTTTATTTCAATTATGTTATTGCAAACATGTCCGTTTTTTATAATTTTAGACTGTGTGGTGGATCGATGATCATAGAAGGTAACACAATTGGCTCATTTCTAGAATTATGTTCACCCAACCTAGATAGAATGGGATAGCTGTAGTATCATTCCAATGCGAGAGCTGACCATAGCCGGCATAATGATATCAATATATGTATGCTGTTGTACGTGCCTTGCATATGTATAATGTAGTTTCACAGTGAAATAAGTTCTTTGTGCTGAAACTAATATGTGATGATAACATTAATATATGCGGCTGATTATGCACTGTGTTGGGAACCCTAAGATTAGTGTTGATGATGGTCTCTCGAAACACACTTAGCTGGTCTTTATGTTTAACCTGTTCCTCGTGTAAAAACCAGATCACTATAGATTAGGTGATTTCTGTTTTGGAACAGATTAGGAGATGACTTAAAATGTAAAGGAGATGTTCCTATAGAAGTCATTCTCAACTTAGAATAGGATGAAGGTCAAGACTTCACACTTAAAGGAATCGATCTGCTGTAACAGACAGCGACCAGATCGGCGACCAGATCGATGCCTACAGCGATGAACCAGAGCGATTGAGTCATCAAGTCATTAGCTGACATCATCCTACACATCATATACACTTGCCACGTCAAGATCAAGGTCCATCCAACAGGGTTTGGAAAGAAGATCTACGATTTAATCATATAAGGAAAGAGACCGTTAACAATTTGATTTCCATAAATCAAAGATTGAGTCAACCTCTCCTATATGGCAAGAACAGATATGATGGAAACCATTGATTGGCAATATACCATCTATCTCACGCCAATCAACAACGGCTAGAATTTAAAAATTCAAAGCCTATATAGTTGAAGACAACAATCTGGAAAAAGTACGAAAAACAGAGAACACACGCGAGCTATACTGCAATTATCCTTCAAGTTTTCTACATTCCAAACTTAGAGCTTCAACATCTCGTGATTCTACATCACACCAACCACCTCGATTCAAGTCTGTCTTGTCGAGAGAAAGGAGATCACCCTGCTAGCTAGTAGTTTTCTAATGGTAACGTAGAGGTAATCTGTTGTAAAGGGACACGACCCTTCATTCGTGCATAAGTATCACTCTAGTTGTGATTGATACTTGTGACTCGTTCTCCACGAGTATAAAGAAGCAGAGTATCCTAGTAGTGGATAATCTGGTCTAGTTTTGACCAGATCGTGGACGTAGGGATTTCCCGAACCACGTTAAACAACTGTGTGCTTTACATTCCTGCATTCTTTATATCTTCTGTTGTTTATTATTCTAACTCTCTGCACTCTCATCCATCTGCATCTCAATCAATCTTCTAAACAATCTGGTTAATATTCTAAGGTTTTCTAAACAAGAGCATTCACTAATCCACCATTATTCCGCACTCACTCTACACTCAGGAGGTAATAAGATCACTCTTATTATCTGTTAAGTGTTTTCACTAAGAGAGTAATCTGTTTGGACTAAATCAGCTACTGATCTGCATATCGATCTGTTTAGTCACTGCCGAGCAATTTCTTGCATAGAATAGCTTGAGCTCTCTTATAAACCATCAAGTAAAACTGAAAAGTTAGTATTTGGTGTATTCCCCCCCCCCCATACACCAAACCTTGCTCTTTCGGGACCAACACACTGGTTTGGTTCATTTGCACTTGCGAGTTTTTCGTAACCCTATACAATAATATTTTGGGTAGTGGTGATTAGTTTAGCGAGAAGTACTTGATTGTTGTCGCACAGAATCACATCTCGACAAAGTTTGAGTTGCTATATCCGCGTGAGGCATTCATAAAGGTTTTTTATATAAGAAACCTGAGCTATTGAAATTTATTCCATATATAATGATAAAAGTGTGAACTGATCACTAACGAATAAATATATTAAATAATTGAGTTGTTAGCATACCTAATTAATTTATGGATAAAGAATCTTAAATGCGAGACATAATTTAATAAAAAAGAGATTACATCTGTAATTTGAGTGGGTGCCGAATAGTTCAATATTTATCATATAGTGAAGTCTATAATATTAATATAAGATCTATATCATATTATATTTCCTACATTAATTAATTATAGTCAAATTGACTTGGTCATTATTATTAATGAAAATGAAATTGATTGGGTCATTAATTAAATGGATTACTAGAGATATAATGTGACATGGTATTATGTTGGAAGGTTTAAGCCCATTCCATTTGAAACCCTGACCTAGCCCACAACACATTTATATATCGAGGGGAGGGGTGGTGATAAACACTAATTTTAGGTATATTTTAGTAGTCTTATGATTGTTTATTAGTTGGTTTTGCATTCGATTTGATTCATTTTAGTTTATAGTGTTAATTTCATGTTTTCGTTTAGCTTTCTTTATTTTCCTTAGGTTTACGTGTTTTTTTGGTTAGGAAATAGATAACTTGGAAAGCATATGATCCAAAATCAGAGTTGAAACGAGGGAGGATGAGCCAAAATAAAATCGTCGTGCGTATGACAGTGCGACTTCGGCGACCCCCGAATACGGTCGCCTAAAATGTCATTTTTAAGCTACAAATTCAGAGACCTCCAATGTGGTTGCCGAAATTTCTAGAGTATTTGTACGTTTCTATTTTCTCAAGATTTTTAGTACTTATCTATTATTTTATGGATATATGTGGACCCTATCAATATGTGGAATCCATAAATCTATAAATACACATCATTTTGTAGATATGTATCGTATCCATATTCATATTCATATTTCCATATTCAATTCCAAATATAGTTTTAGAATAACCTTATTTTTATTCTTTGGTGGTGAGTTCACGAACAGAGATTGACAACTGAAGATCAACAATTCTACAACAGGGATTTATGTTTATCTTATTTTTTCCAATATCATTTCCATTATGAGTGGATAAACATATTTTTGATTATATGGCTTTGTAAAACTTCTTTCAATTTATGGATTCGTATTATTAATTGCTAAAGCTCTTTCCAATTCAGTGTGTATGTTTTTTGGTTTTAATTCTCATGTTTTAATGAATGATCACTATTATTTCATGCTAGTTGTGTGTTCGATGTCCTATCCGAATTGAATTCACAATCGATCTCTTGAAACATAATACAGATCTCGCCTTGAGACCTAGTAGAGATAGGTGAATTGTAGGAGAATATTCTTATCATGCTTTTGGGAGTTAGCATTTTAGTTCTTTATACCCACAATTGATAGACTAAACATTAATCAACATTCGTAAACTGTCCATTCAAGAATATATGAATATCTTAGTGAACCTTCACATAAATTAGGATTAA
This sequence comes from Leonotis leonurus, assembly GCA_026898415.1. Taxonomy (NCBI): domain Eukaryota; kingdom Viridiplantae; phylum Streptophyta; class Magnoliopsida; order Lamiales; family Lamiaceae; genus Leonotis; species Leonotis leonurus. The sequence continues at coordinate 239,180 of JAPKLX010000184.1, forward strand.
TATGGTAAATAGATTTAATAGGTGAATCCAATAATTCATTTAGTGTCCATACATTGCACTGAAATCCTTTTATTATTAATATTTGAATTTTATACCCGTGTTTGCAAATCTGCATGCTTAATTAATTAATAATTACAATACTCTTTCATTATTTGTTTCCTAGATAATAATTAGATATCTATGTCATTTAATCAGTGTGTTTTTGATTATTAGTCTCTGTGAATATGATACTCTGCTTGCTCTATTAATGCACCTATTTTTGTGTCTAACATAGTGCGCAAATTACTACACTGTTAATATTTTTAATTTAAGTAATTATTTTTTATTTTATTTATCTTTTTTCTTGCTTCTATCTTTGTAGGTATAGAGATAATCCCACTCAACTTGGATATTGAACAAACACAAAAGATGGCCAGAAGAGAAAAGATGAATAGAGCTATGACAAATCAGAATAACGCTTCAACGCGAAATGAAGATATGGCTAAGATGTAAGCCCCAATAGAATTTTTGCAGCATCAAATAGAGGAAAATTACAGCCCGAGCGAACGTACCACCATAGTGGCTACTTAATCACATGTACTGCCTTCCGACTGAGCAGTTCCAAGGAGAAAGATGGTGACTGAGCTTTATTGCGAACAATTTCGAGCTGAAACCGACTCTTACTAGTATGATGCTGGCTCATTAGTTCGGTGGAGGAGTCACGGAGGATCTGAACCCCAATTTGGAGACTTTTCTCAAAATTTGCAACACTATCAAGCAGAATGGGGTACCCCCATAAACGATTAAGATTGGAATGTTTGAATTTTCTCTACTCAATCAAGCAAGTGAATGGTTCAAGAGTTTTTACTAGACTACCATCACTACTTGGGGAGCTCTGTCTAAGAGATTTTTCGCCAAGTATGTCCCACCGGTGAAAGCACAAAAAATCATTGTGTAGGTCCCAAAAGAGCTAGATTGTTGTATTGGGGGGGGAGGGATACAAAAATAAAGGCTTTGAAAATGTGAATAACAATGATTAAGGATAACTTTAAGAAAGTTAAACTTAAACAAGTTTGTGTGCGGAAGTTGGTGGTTAATGCTCTTTGTTTTGAGGAAAACAGTTTTCTTAGTTCAAGTCTTCGGCAAGTTGATTCAAGATGATGATATGCACGATAGTGGAAAATCAAAGCAAGATAGAAAGGTAATGAACACAAACAATTAACGTGGTTCGAGATGAACTTTCCTACATCCATGGCTCGATCAAATCTAAATCGAGAATTCACTAAAATACTTCTTTCTTTTTACTCATTGAGTACGAGCCAAAAATATAAATCAAAACTAGATTTAATATTTGTGTTTACAACTTACTTCTTTCAAAGATTGAGAACTAAAATCTAAGAAATACAAACTTTGATCTAAACTAGATCTTTGACTTTAGGTTGGTAAGTTTTCCAGAGAAAGAAAGCTTCAAGCTGAAGAACACTCCGAGAATTCTAGGATTTTAGGAATGTTTTGAACGTTGAATGCTAGAAGATATGAGCAAAGTTTATGCTAGTTTAATCTCTTGAGAATTCTCGTACTCTTCTCTGGAAGTGAATGTTTTATTTAAAGAAACATGGCTAGGACTATCAATTAGAGAGATGAAGTGTCTTTCTTCATCGCATTAATGGAAGCATTTAATGCACAATAAGGTTGATGTTTCACGCGCCGCCCGTAATGCTTGTTGTCCCACCTTTCACGTGATTTCCTAGTGATTTGCCCTAATAGGAAGGATATGCCGTCCATCTACTTTGATATTCTTTTACTTCATTCCTTAAAATATCCTCTTTGATGTGACAAGACATTGAGTGGTTGACTAATGACTAATTTAGGTATGTCAGCAGCCCACCATAGTTATCATATGGCCCAACTAGGTCCTTCGAATCGAGCAGCTCGTTTTTAATGATCTGTTGATCAAATAATAATTTGTTTGAATCCAAATTAGTAGTTTGATCTTTCATCTCGATTCTAGAGCCAATCTTATGTTGAACATCGTGATAATAGTGGAACAGATCGTTTACCATCGATCTGTTATTTTTGGATCAACGCGCTGTCATGTTTGGACAACGATCTGTTTGTTACCAGATCGTTATCACATATGGCTCTGTGTTCTCTAAGAAACTATACTAAGGAATAGCTCGCTCTCTATAGGACAGGTCATTTGACATCGACTTGTTTTTTACAAACTATCGATCTGTTCCTTCTACAACTAGATAAAAACATCGTTCCTACAAGTAAGTTTGAAACTTCAAACTTCCTTTTACAACATTGATATGGATAAAATCTAAACTCAGAAAATAAGTTAAGTCTAAAACCATAACATGTAGTTCTAATCAAGGAACACAACTAGCTGCTAAATAGGGACAGATCGTTATTATCGATCTGTTCCTTTACATTTTAGCTAACTGTGATAGCTAACTATTCCTTTACATTCCAAGATAACTCATAAGAATAATAAAGATCGTTTAAATATTTGACCTGATCCTTTTATAAATCGAGTTGTTCTTTAAAAGATGATATTGATCACTTGGTTTTAAATAACTTATAATCACTAACTGTTGTTTCGATAAACATCATCAAAACTTAATTAAATTCGTGAGATTCCCAATAATTTCCCCCTTTTTGATGATGCCGAAACTACACTTTACAAATTTTCCCAAGTGTTAAGCAACATATGATTTTTAAGCAGGTACTTAATATGCTTAAAGAAATTTAAATCATTAAATGACATGCATAATAACATTGCCTGGACAAAGAGATTGTAATCAAATAGTTTTTTGCAATAAAAACTTCACACTAGGCCCAATTTCGGCGCCACCACTACTCTAGCTATTGTTCTATCAACCGTAGGTAGGAATAAAGAGCTGAAACCGCACCATCAATCTCTTCTACCGACCTACCATGGACTCCCAAGTGAGGACGCTTTGACTTTCATCCGAGAATATTGGACATCGGTTTGTGAGAAATTCATGTTGAAGAACTACCTGCATCACAAAACTCAAGCAACACGTACTAAGATAATGAATTTCGCACAAGTCCATTGCGAGTCATTCCATGAGGCGTGGGAGAGATTCCAAGGGCTACTACAGTTGTAACCCCACCATCAGATTGCACCGTAGATGCTATGCCAATTCTTCTATAACGGTCTGCTTCAGACCACTCAATTTATGGCGGACAGTTCTGTTGGGAACCCCATAAATAATTTAAGTTTTGATGATGTTCTCTCGAAAACACACTTAGTTTTCTATTCATGTTTTGTGTTACCTCGATCTGCTCCATATGTAACCGAACACTAACATATAAAGTGTTTATGATAGGAGAACCGATTCTCATTATGTTTTGGTATGTCCTATCTTGTTGAGGATTTCATCCTATAAAAATCATTCTGCCTTCCGTGAGTCAGAAGGACCAGAACGTTAAACAGACAGAAAGTGATCAGAGAGCCTCAACCAGAAAGTTGAACCAGATCAACTCAACCAGAAAGTTGAACCAGATCAACGCAACCAGAAATTTGAACCAGATCAACTCAATGAGGAAGTTGAACCAGATCGTGCAGGGCCAGATTAATGTTAACCTGTGTTCAACCAGATCAACTATGACCAGATCGATATCAATTCGTACTCGACCAGATCGACCTCGACCAGAACGACTGCAACCAGATCAACACTCAAATGCTGATACCAGATGATATCGACTAAGTGTCTGTGAATCTCCAAACCTAAACTACGCCTTTCGTAGCATAGAAGGGAGAGAATCAATCAAGACAAGAAAAAGGAAAGCAGTATCTGTCAAACGATCTGCTTACCATACTTAGAAGATTCTGTCAACCTCAATTAGAAGGCAAGAGGAGATAAATTAGGGATTCACTATCCTTGATTGGTGAAATCACATTAACTTCAAACGAATCAAGATCAATGGTTAGAATTTCAAATTTACACCTATAAAAGCTCGGAACAAAGACTGACAGAAATTGATTGAGAGCAATATACGTATTCAAGATCATCTACCATCTACAAGCTGTAACTCTACCCAGAAATCATCTCTACCATCGAAGCATTTACTGAGAAGATTTCTACTCACCAGATCGTGTTCTGAACCGTTTGTGATCATAGTCACACCTCGATTCAAGTCTGTCTTATCGAGAAAGGAGAAAAGAGATCTTTGCTAGCTAGTAGTTTACTTTTGGATTAACGTGAAGAGATACAGTTTACAGTAGTTTTCTGTAAGTTGTAAAGGGACACGACCCTTATTCGTGTATAAGTTTCGACCAGGTTGGGTCCGAAACTTGTGGCTCGTTCTCAGCGAGTTAAACAAGAAGAGTATCCTAGTAGTGGATATCTAATCCAGTTTGGATTAGACTGTGGACGTAAGAGGTTCCCCGAACCACGTAAAAATAACTGTGTTATTTACTTTCTGCATTTTATATTCCAGTTGTTTTATCCACTAACAGTCATTCAAATCTGCATTCTTAATTAATCTGCTAAATACTTGGTAAAGTTTTAAAAAGGATTTTCTAAACAAAGAGCACCGACTAAGTCCACCATTATTCCGCACAAAACGCTTTGCTAACGAATAAGATCACTCTTGATCTCTGCTTAGTGTTACTCACTTGAGAGATTCTGCTTGGACAGAACGAGGTCGATCTGATTATCAATCTGTTCTGTCGCAATTAGCAATCTGGTTTCAGAAAGCTTAAATCTCTCTAAAATTAGTCAAGTAAACTGAAAAGTTTGTATTTGGTGTATTCCCCCCCCCCCCCATACACCAAACGTTGGTCTTTCAGGACCAACAAGTGGTATCAGAGCGGTGATTCATAGGACCATTGTTTCTGTTTTCACAAAGGTGAAACCTGCGTGGTCAACTTGAATAGATCTAAAAAATCTCTTTTCATTCATCTGCATCCTATCTGTCACTACGGAATCATCTGTTATCAGGGCATGTGAAGAATTCTCCATCCAAGGTTATAGAGAGTGAAGTTTCAGAATCAAGATGTGCCTCAAAGCTCATCACTGTTTGATGTGGAAAGTGATTGAAGAAGGGCCATTAGTAATTTCTGAAGAAACAACCCGTATCACTGAAACTGGAGTGGTCAAGAAGGACGTACTAAAAGATCCCAGAAAGTACACATCTGAAGAAAGAAGAGAAGCAAATCTTGATGACTTTGCCAAAGGAGTTATTTCCAGCACTGTAAAAGGAGTTCATCTGGCTAAGATCCAAGATTTTGACGCAACCGAAGAAATGTGGTAAGCCTTGAGAGAACTAAGTCTAGGTTCTGAAGCAATGATCGAGAACAAGTTTTCTCTAGCGTGTAACAAGTTCGATGAATTCAAGATGAAACCTGGAGAAACCATCGAGCAGGTGAAGAACAGGTTCATAGAAGTGTTACTTGAAGTCTCTGCCTTCTATAAGAACAAGTACACATAGAGAGAGAAGAATCTTAAGATTCTGAGAGTATTACCACCGAGCTGGAAGATTTATTCAGCAATGCAACCACTATGCGCTGATTTCAACGATCTGTCCGTAGAAGCTCTATTTGACAATCTGGCTGTTCACGAATGTGACATTAGAAGGATACATGGATCAGATCATTCCTCCAGCAAGAAGAACGAGAACAACTCAAGAAGGGAGAAAGAGATTGCCTTCAAAGCGAAGTGCAAAATAGATGAATCGGAACCATCTGCCACACCAGAAGAAAAAGGCTATGACAAACTGCTTAAAGAATTTTTCATGATTGCCAAGAGGATGGACAAGATGGAAATCAGATCAAGAAGAACAAAGATACAGAATGATCTGACGACAAAGCAGAAAGTAGAAATAATGGTAAAACTACTAACTCTACTGACTATACTTCAAGACAGATTGCCCAGACTTGTCTAAAAGTCAAAGAGAGGAGCTACGAGCTAAAAGAGATCGTAAACTCAGAGCTCAACGCAAGGCCATGATAGCAGAAGAAGACTCTAGCAGCTCAAGTGATCTGACAGACAGTTCATCAGAAGATGATGAAACATTCTATGCAGAAGAAACATATGAAGAATGGGATGAATGCTACATAGGTCTAGATAATGGACTCGACCAGAGTGAGGTAAACTCTCATGTCTCCCTATCTTCAAATAAACCTGTGTATGATTCTGGAAATGAAGATGAACAAGAAGTAACATGGGATGAAATTAATGAGATGTTCAAAAGCTACACCAGCATAAAGAAGCTGTTTTCTGAAGTCATAAAGGAAAATGACAAGCTGAATGACACTGTGAAGTTCTTGAGTGAAGCAAACACCAAGTTTTCTGCACAAATAAATGGTCTTGAAGAGCAGATCAAGACAAAAGATGCAGAGATATATACACTCAACTCCAAGGTGAAAGATGTTATCCACAGAAAGGATGTAGTAGAAGAAAAATTGAAGAAAAATATGGAGAACATGAGCAAAATCAACAAAAGTCAAGTACGAGCTGAAATGATTATTGATATGCAATAGAAAGGGAGAGCTGGACTAGGCTATAATGGGATTTCCAGCAAAACTCAATTTGTTGCTGAAAGGAAGAACATACCAGATCAAGTTAAGGATCTCAAGAACAAGGAAGATCAACCTCAGAAGTTGATGATGAAGGAAACAGGGAACAACAGATACTATCAGAAGAAAGGTCAATCTGCTCAATATGAGAAAACAGATAAAAGACAGAAGCAGAAGACACCTTTCAAGATCTCTACAACCAACAAAAGGAAAATAAATTGGGACAACATTGAGAGAAATCACCCTCATATCTACAAAGCCATAACAAGAACAGATGATATTGGAAGAAGAATCACTTGCTATATATGTGTTCCTGATACTAAGTTTATCTGGATCCCCAAGGGAACATTTACTACTAACCGAGCACCCACTTGTTGAAAGGGTAGCTAAAATTTATTAATTGCAGGATCGAAGAACTGCAAGAAGGAGTAAAATAGCCAAGGGAACAATCTGGATTATTGATAGTGGATGTTCAAAACACATGACATGTGATAAGAACGCTCTATCAGACTATGTGGAAAGAGAAGGACCACATGTAACCTTTGGATGTAACGCAAAAGGCTACACCAGAGGCTATGGTTATATAACTATTGGCAAGACCACTATCTCAAATGTATGATATGTTGAGGGTCTTAGTCATAATCTGTTCTCAGTTAGACTCTTCTTACCGGAAAATTGCAGGACAGATTATATATTGTGCAGTGGAATAACCAGATTGAGACATGTCTGGTCACTAAGACAGTATCAGAAACAAGTTGTTTATGGCGTAAACGACTAAGTCATCTCAATTTCAAGTCAATCAATAAGATTGCAAGAGAGAAACTAGTCGAAGGATTACCAGATCAAGTATATGACAAGAACCACATATGCGAAGCATGTCAAGCTGGGAAACAAACCAGAACATCATTTTCTAGCAAATCTGTTCAGTCTTCTACCCGAATCTTAGAGTTACTTCATTTAGACTTATTTGGTCCAGTCAAGCCATTAAGTATAAATGGTAGGAAATACACTCTGGTCATCATTGATGATTATTCAAGATTCACATGGGTAATCTTCTTATATAAGAAGAAAGAGACATTGGAAAAGCTGCCAAATTTCCTCAACAAAATCACCAAGAAAAAGGAAGCTTCTGTTACAACCATTAGAACATATCATGGAACAGAATTCCTAAACTAGAAGATTGAGGACTATTGCAACCAGATGGGAATCACACATCAGACGTCTGCAGCAAGAACACTTCAACAGAATGGAGTAGTTGAAAGAAGGAACAGATCATTAAAAGAAGCAGCTTGTACCATGCTTAGTGCAACCAGATTACCAAAGAAATTCTGGGCAGAAGCCATCTACATGGCCTGCTATACACATAACAGATCGGTGGTTACCCTTAGACATGGGAAGACACCATACGAAGTCTTGAACAACAGAAAGCCCATGATACAATACTTTCGTACTTTTGGTTGTTTGTGTTACATTCATAATAATTGGAAATCTCAATTGAAAACCATTGATAGTAAAACTGAACCTGAAATATTCTTAGGATATTCTGATGTTAGTAAAGCTTATAGGGTTTACAACAAGAAGACTCATATTGTGGAGGTAACACCTCATATTGTTTTTGATGAATCTTTTATCAATTGCAGAGAGGTAGGTGATGAACGTACTCAAAGCCAGAACGAGGATAAGAGAACAGAAGGAATATTGTTAGAAGATATTCTAATTTGAAATACAGCAGAAGAAAGTGAAATAGATGTTCCATTTAATGCTAAAGCAACAAGCTCACAGCATGGGGGAACAGAACATACCATTCTGGATCTTGACAGATCGATGACTCCACCAGAAGATAACCCACCAGTGGAAGGAGATAATGTTGAACAATCTCAAGATCAACCAGAAGAATCCAAAGATACAAATGGTTGGAATAATAATCAAGAAATTGAAGAACTAGAAGTTGAAAATCCTTTTCAAGCACCTTCAACAACACACCCAGAATTTGAGGACCCAACAAACGAACCTGAACCTGAGATATTAGAAAAAGAGATGTCTAGCAGAAGGAGATGGATACAAGACAATCATCCTCCTGAATAGATTGTTGGGAACCCATTAGATCGAGTGAGAACAAAAAGAATGCATGAAGAAAGTGCACTTCTTAGTTGCTATCTATCACGCGTTGAACCATCTGATGCCCTTGAAGAACCTAAAGATACAGACTGGGTTATTGCTATGCAAGAAGAACTCAACGAGTTTAAAAGAAACCAAGTTTGGTATATGGTAGACAGACCAAAGCATTAGGGAGTGATAGGTGTCGAATGGGTATTCAAGAATAAACGAGATGAGAATGATCAAGTAGTCAGAAACAAGGCCAGACTAGTTGCAAAGGGATACAGTCAACAAGAAGGTATTGATTTTGATGAAACTTTTGCACCAGTTGCCAGATTAGAAGCAATCAGACTATTCCTAGCATATGCAGCATACAAGAGATTCAAAGTGTACCAGATGGATATTAAAAGTGATTTCCTAAATGGTATACTTGAAGAAGAAGTATATGTTGAGCAACCACCTGGTTTTGAAGAAGGAAATCCAGACCAGAAAGTATACAGATTAGCTAAAGCTGTTTATGGATTAAAACAAGCACCCAGAGCGTGGTATGAAACGTTATCAACATTCTTGCTGGAATCAGGTTTTAGAAGAGGTTCTGTTGACAAGACACTGTTCGTAATCAAAGTCAAAGAACATATCCTTTTGGTCCAAATATAAGTTGATGATATCATTTTTGGGTCACAATCTGCTTACTTATGTAACAAATTTGCCGAACTAATGAAAAAGAAATATCAAATGTCCATGATGGGCGAGATGAATTTCTTTCTAGGTTTGCAGGTGAAGCAGTTACAAGATGGTATTTTTGTGAATCAAGCAAAGTATATTAACGATCTGGTCATTAAATTTGGAGTAAAAGACAGTAAACCAGTCAAAATTCCAATGCAGACCAACGGGAAGATAGACCCTGATCCAGAAGGCAAACTAGCAAATTTGATGATATCATATTTGGATCACAATCTGTTTATCTATGTGATAAATTTGCTGAACTAATGAAATATAAATATCAAATGTCCATGATGGGCAAGATGAATTTCTTTCTGGGTTCACAGGTGAAGCAGTTATTAGATGGTATCTTTGTCAATCAAGCAAAGTATATCAACGATCTGATCACAAAGTTTGGAGTCAAAGAAAGTAAACCTGTCAAGATTCCAATGTAGACCAACGGGAAGATAGATCCAGATCCAGAAGGGAAACCAGCAAACATAACTCAATATAGGGGTATCATTGGCTCTCTGTTATATTTAACTGCAAGTCGACCAGACATTAAATTTGCAGTTGGAGTGTGTGCCAGATACCAGGCAATTCCCGAGGAATCACATTGGACTTTGGTATCCGTGCGATGACAATATTGAATTAACAGGCTATTCTGATTCTGATTATGCAGGATGCAAATTGGACAGAAATTCTACTTCTGGTACATGTCAATTTCTTGGAAACAAGTTGATATCTTGGTTCTCAAAGAAACAGAAATCCGTTGCCACATCAACAACTGAAGCAGAATACATGGCTGCTGGAAGCTGTTGTGCACAAATATTATGGTTGAAACAGCAACTAAGGGATTACGAGATCGAAGTAAAGGAGATACCTATATTCTGTGACAGTTCAAGTGCACTAGCTATAACACAGAATCCAGTACTTCATACAAGGTGCAAACATGTTGATGTGAGACATCATTTTATTAGAAATCATGTGGAGAGAAAGCATATCTAGATCGAGAAGATTCAAACAGATGTGCAACGTGCTGATATTTTAACTGAAGCTCTACCAGAAGAAAGATTCAAGATGCTATGTGGAAAACTTGGATTACTTAATCTGGATGATAGAATGAAGTCAATACCAGATTGATGAAACCAGAACGTGTTGCAGAAAGATACAGATAAGTAGTATCAGAAGGACAAACCAAATTGTCTACCAAAATGCCAAACCAGAATGTCAACCAGAAGTGCAAACAAGATTGTTTGCTAGATTGACAAAACAGAATGTCAACCAGAATGACAAACCAGAACGTCAACCAGAAGGACAAACCAGATTGTCAACCAGATGGACAATACCAGATAGAAACAAGAGATTTCAAGCGTCTAAACTAGTCCAGATAGAAGACATGCCACGTGGAAATTATTTTAAATAATTACTTATTCAAGGGGGAATTTGGAAAATTGAAACGTCTTAGAATGAAGACGTCACTAGTTAATCTCCAAATTACAGTCTGTAAAGTTATTTTCTAACCTAGATTTGCTAAATCTTCTATAATCGTGATGATTAGCACACCTTTGGAAACTGTGATCGAGAAAATCTCTGCAAGAATTAGGACAAGGAAAGCTGTAGTGGATAGGAAGATACGCCCACTCTCTCCTACAACCCTAGGATCTAGCGCGTTCATCAAACGCAAGGAAAGGCGGCAAACAAAAGGCTGAAGCGGAAAAACCTAAAAAGGGAGACTTTCATCCAACCCTTCAATTTTTTATCCTTTTCATTTGCATCGTTGACTGATTTCTTATATATATGCGATGTTCATACACTGAACTATTCACCTACACTTTCATCGCACTGAGCACTAGTATTCCTAAGCACTTAAGAAAATTCCAGATTCGAAGAGGCAAACTCTCTAAATTTTTTTTTTTTGTGTTTGATCATGGCACCTCAAACTTCTCTGTTTCTCCAACATGTGGCTGAGGTTCAGAAATTTCTTTCGCCTAAACCTTACGCAGTCCTTAATACTCACGGGTTTCGCAAACTCGAAGAAATTTTGGCCATGATTACTCGCTGCAAAGGTTTTAAGTTCTTAACTTTTCATATATCTGCAACTAGCTACGAGTGTTTGTATATTTCTTTACTTTCTTGTTCTGGAAAAATGCTCTATAGTATGTATTAACTGTACATATGCTTGGGATATGCATACTTGATAGACACATAAACTGATGAATATACATATATGTTCTCTATATGTGCCTATGTTTATAGGATTCTGCAACATTGTTACGTCACATCCCAACATGTTCTTGGCGAAACAAGTAGCAATCTTTTATCTGACATGGCAAAGTAATAAGAATGACAATGAAGCCAACGTGTTGATGCCCATAGGGGACAGGACCAGCAAAACAACCTACAATATCATAGCAATGATCAACCAGACATACCGGTTGAAGGATGAGGGACTGACATTGGACAAAATCACCCATGACCAACTTCAAGCAGCGGTGGAGATGATGATGGTGATACCCATCGCATATACTGGAAGGATGTTTCATCGATCTCTACTACAACCTGGGTTCAAACTCATGTTTGAACTGGTCCAGAGAATTTTTCTCAACCACAGCGGATCTTATGACCAGGTGACTCCGGAGAAATTTAGAATTCTCACGGCTGTTGTACTCAATCTTAGAGTCAACCGGAGCCGAATTCTATTTGATCTGATGACTAAAGAAGCCAAGTTGGTAATCTACACCAAAGACAGCAGAGGAAGAGGAGTTTCAGTGGAAGTTAGGAGGAATCTGCGCCACTCCACCAAAATCAGTCTAATGGTGGAAAGATTCTTCAAACAACAAGTTTGGGAGAATGCTGTGGAGTTCAACACAAGTCTTACCATACCCAAGGATCAGCATCAGATTGAGATTTCCATGGGATTGACTCTAGCACTCTTCAACAAAACTACTGATGAAGTGCATCACGCTGTACTTCTTGAGATGGGAAGTTCAAATCCAACATGGATGCCACCTACCAAAGGTGTGGAAAAACAGAAGGGAAAAGCAACCAAGGAGAAAGTTGTGAAAGAGAAAGCAGCACGAAGATCAACAGTAAAAAGGGGCAGTTCTGTTGATACAGAAACTTCTGCTTCTCAGCCTAAGCAGAAGAGGCGTAGACTGAGGTAGGTTCAAGAGTCCTCACCATCACTAGAAGTAGCAACAGAACACTCTTTGCCAGAACAATCCGAACAAGTCAGAACAGAACAAGGAGATGAGGCATTACAAGCTGAGGTAGCACCAACAGAGGCTCCACAAACAGAACCAGTATTTGTGGAACCAGATTCAAGTTACAATCCAAACCAGGAGAAGGACCTCTCTCCTGCCAGAACAACAACACCCTCACCTACCAGAATGCAGAAAATAAGTGAGGAGAAGGAAGAGGCAGAATCAACTGACGAGGAAGATGAGAAGAAACGCCAGTTAGAGGGCGTTATTAACTTGTTGGAGAGTGAAGCAGATCACTCTGTGCTGCAAGAATTTCGAGGTATTCATCTTGCCAGAAAGTCAGGGAGCTGCTAAGCGCGTAAAATTCTACTTGCTGGTTAAGGACAACGAGTACTACATTTTCGATGCGCTACTCCAGACCAGAACCATTGAAGATTTGAAGAAGGAAGAAGCTACTCTACTCAATCTACTACAGGCAAGCAGCATCAGTGAAGTCAGAACTGAATACCCACAACTCATCCTTGCGCTCATGAAGCATAAGGCAAAACTTTTGAAGATCGATCTGAAATCATTTTATTCAGATAAAATGAATTTCTTCTTGAGTGTACTAGATGAAGTCACCGAACAAGAGGTCCAGATGGAGGAACCCGCCCAACTAGAAGAATAACTTCCACCACCAGAACCTGAACAGCCCAAGCAACCCTCAAAGAAAATCCCTATTATCAACCTTGATCCAGTTGATGATATCCCAGTGGGGCAGACCGTTGATGGAGAACCTAGCAATGAGCTATACACTCCAGGGATCGCACAGAAGCTTAAAAAGAATGTCAATTTCTACACCATGGAGGAGCTGTTGGAGAGAGAAACCAGACCCTTCAACAATTATCAGATCGACAACCTTATCACACTTCGGGTTGAAGATCATCTGATAGACACATGCAACATGCTGCAGGAAAAAGCTACACAGATACTTTCTGATTTCAACCAGCACCAGAAAGATTAGGTCAATGACATGGATCTTGACATTCGCAGAAAGCTCCGCACAGTCCAGAAGGAGCTTGACAAGAAGATAGATGATGATCGTCTGGCAAATGAAGCAGATCAAGCTAAGCTTACCCTTCGTTTGGAAGGAGCAGAAGAACAAGCACAGAAGGCCACCACATTGGTAGCTGACCTTCTGGCCAGACAACAAGAGACCATCGATGCAGCAATTGGACAGAAGGCTGAGCAACTCACTGCCGAGTTGAAGGAAGCAGCTGCTCTGTCTATTTATTCCCAAATTGCTGCTTTTGAGAATGAAAAATTTGTAGAGCTGATGAAGACACATCAAATAGACGTCTTGGATGATCTGCTCTATCCGAACCCTGAAGAATTTGAGCATCAAAGCACTCGGATATCTGCAGTAGAAGAGTTGCAAGAAACATACGACAGAACCCTGGCCACCATGAACAGCAGACTCGAGCAGAAACTACATGCCTCCGATCAAACGGTCAATCTGCTGCTTGGGTTCAAGGCTGATACGGAAGAGAAGATGGACCAGATGAAGGACGAGATAGCCTCACTTCGCACACTCATCCATTTCCTCTTTGATGATGTCGAAAAGGGGGAAATCTCGGGAGGCAAGGGTGGCAAGAGCATAGCAAAAGAGAATGAAACAGAAGAGGCCGGAGAAGAAGCAGAAACACCAGTGGCTGTGATGGGAAAATCAGTGAAGGAGAGGCCCACTACACCGCCAAGGCCAGATCCTACTCTGTTTGAACCAGAACAGACTCACTCGGGTGCCCATACACAGAAGCAACAGAGCCAAGACAATGGAAAAAAAACCGAGCCAAGAAAAAGGAAAAAAACCAATAGACGAGGGAGAACAGATAGCAGAACTGCTGCTGTTTGGAGTAAACATGGAGCAAGCTTGTGATCCTACCTTCAGAGCTCAATTTTATAAAGAGCAGGTAGAAAGGGAAAGAAAGATAGCTGCTCAAGAAGCGAGAGAGAAATCTTTTCAAACGACATTCTTTCCACCATTCTCGGCAGAACGCTCACAACAGCAGTCCTCTCAATCAACCACCCAATCCAAGAAGAAGAAAAAGAAAACCTTCTCGTGGAATCTGTCCTTAAAGAAGCAAACACCCACTGATGCATGGATTCTAGAAGGTGACCAGAACGACTGGGAAAAGGTCAAACAAGGGTTTATATTGAATAGATATTTTCTTAAGGAGCCAACCTACTCTGAATCGACACCAGATGAAGATTTCAATAGATATCTGGAGAACTTCAGCGACCAGAGCTTGGTACAAAGGATCAGAACAGCCGCATCAGAGGCCAAAATCAAGATCAAAGCTCCAGAAAAGGAATATATGGTGTACCCAACGATCCCAGGAAGTTATATTCCAGACAAGACTTATATCCTAAATTACATCAATCAACTGGTCAAAATCAAAGGATACAAGATTGACAACCACGATCCGAATTACGCCAGGGTGAGAGATGGAATTTATGAAAGCATCCAATTGGTCTCTGATGCCCAACGAGAGAAGATGAAGAAAGGAGGAGCATCCAGATGGTTTTCATAAAAATCTTTATCTTGTCTGTTTTTGACTTTTGTCTCTCTGTCTTCCACTTGTACTCATCACTCATATTAATATATGTGGAGTATTTGTTTCTGAAGACAAAGTCTCATTGTCCAGAAACCTTCACTTTCTGCTCTTGATTGTTATATAAACTCAAAATAACAAACTGCTAATCTCACCATAACATGTTATATGTTTTTCTTAGGCTATCTTGTAAAGTGTGGTTTCGACTTCATCAAAAAGGGGGAAATTATTGGGAACCCCATAAATAATTTAAGTTTTGATGATGTTCTCTCGAAAACACACTTAGTTTTCAATTCATGTTTTGTGTTACCTCGATCTGCTCCATATGTAACCGAACACTAACATATAAAGTGTTTCTGATAGGAGAACCGATTCTCATTCTATTTTGGTATGTCCTATCTTGTTGAGGATTTCATCCTATAAAAATCATTCTCCCTTCAGTGAGTCAGAAGGACCACAACGTTAAACAGACAGAAAGTGAGCAGAGAGTCTCAACCAGAAAGTTGAACCAGATCAACTCAACCAGAAAGTTGAACCAGATCAACTCAACGACGAAGTTGAACCAGATCGTGCAGGACCAGATTAATGTTAACCTGTGTTCAACTAGATCAACTATGACCAAATCGATATCAATTCGTACTCGACCAGATCGACCTCGACCAGAACGACTGCAACCAGATCAACACTCAAATGCTGATACCAGATGATATCGACTAAGTGTCTGTAAATCTCCAAATCTAAACTACGCCTTTCGTACCATAGAAGGGAGAGAATCAATCAAGACAAGAAAAAGGAAAGCAGTATCTGTCAAACGATCTGCTTACCATACTTAGAAGATTCTGTCAATCTCAATTAGAAGGCAAGAGGAGATAAATTAGGGATTCACTATCCTTGATTGGTGAAATCACATTTATTTCAAGACAATCAAGCTCAACGGTTAGAATTTCAAATTCTACACCTATAAAAGTTCGGGACAAAGATTGGCAGATATAGACATAGATACAAGAAAAATATACGCAAGAAAGATCATCCACTATCTGCAAGCTGTTACTCTGCCCAGAAATCATCTCAACCATCGAAGCATTTACTGCGAGAAGATTTCAACGTACCAGATCGTGTTCCGAACCGTTCGTGATCGTAATCACACCTCGATTCAAGTCTGTCTTATCAAGAAAGAAAGAATGAGATCTTTGCTAGCTAGTAGTTTTCTAGTGGATTAACATGAAGAGATCCAGTTTACTGTAGTTTTCTGTAAGTTGTAAAGGGACACGACCCTTATTCGTGCTTAAGTTTCGACCAGATTGTGTCCAAAACTTGTGGCTCGTTCTTAGCGAGTATAAACAAGAAGAGTATCCTAGTAGTGGATATCTAATCCAGTTTGGATTAGACCCGTGGACGTAGGGGGTTTCCCGAACCACGTAAAAATAATTGTGTTATTTACTTTCTGCATTTTATATTCCAGTTGTTTTATCCACTAACAGTCATTCAAATCTGCATTCTTAATCAATCTGCTAAATACTTGGTAAAGTTTTGAAAAGATTTTTCTAAACAAAGAGCACCGACTAAGTCCACCATTATTCCGCACACAACGCTTTGCTAAAGAATAAGATCACTCTTGATCTCTTCTTAATGTTACTCACTTGAGAGATTCTGCTTGGACAGAACGAGGTCGATCTGATTATCAATCTGTTCTGTCGCAATTAACAATCTGGTTTCAGAAAGCTTAAATCTCTCTAAAATTAGTCAAGTAAATTGAAAAGTTTTTATTTGGTGTATTCCCCCCCCCCATAAACCAAACCTTGCTCTTTCGGGACCAACAAAAATCCTCTCGACCGCGGCCAATGGAGGCCAGTTCAGGGACGACCAGTCCCGATCTTAAAAAGTAAATGGCGGATATTATGAGAGAGGTACAAGAATTGAAGATGAACCGACCACCATCACCATCTGTTCAGCAAGTTGCACTTGAGCCATGCGGTATTTGTGGTGATTATGGCCATGTAGTGGAGTAATGCTAACGAATGGTGGAAATGACGGTCGAAGGCAAAACGGAAATCTATGCCGCACAAGGATTCATTCCTCAACCACTCACTCAGCAAAATACATGGAGAAATCAGCAAAACACAGGGTGGAGACCACAAATTCAAGGGCAAGGAGCACAAAATTTCCAGAATCGACGACCCCAGGCTCCGAATTTCTAGCCTCAGTATCAGTGCCAGTCGTAACCTTACTTCCCACCACAGCCTCAACAATAATTTTTTCCACCGCAGCAACAATTTTATCACCCTCTAAATCAGCAGCACCAATATCCTACGCAGCAGTTTCCATGTCAAACTATGCGTCCTCTAAAATCATCTCTTGAGGATAGTTTGACCGCTTTCATGCAAGAAAATAAACTGGCTCGAGAGGCACAAGTCGCTACCATCAAACGCCTTGAAACTGCTATGGGAAAAATTTCGAGTGCAGTGAACCAGTTGCAGCAAAACAATCAAACTGGAAAAATTCCGGGGCAGGGTCATCAACCCCATCAAGCACAAGCTGTGACTGTGTTGAGGAGTGGAAAAACAGTGGATAACTTTACAAGGAGGATGAGCCCCCACCTGAAGTTGGGAAAGCTAAGCCTGGTGAGAAACTTCACAAGACAACGAATTCGTATGTTCCGCCGATTCCTTATCTCAGCAGGTTAAGGAACATGAAACACGACCAGCAGTTCGAGGATTTTTACAAAATGTTGTCCAAGTTAAACGTGAATTTACCTATTTTGGAAGTCAACAAAAATGTTCCTGCCTATGTCAAGTTCTTTAAAGAGTTGCCGGCGTAAAAGAGAAAATTTGGTGATCAAGAAGTGGTGACAGTCTCCGAAGTGGCGAGCTCCATCATGCAACAACCCTTACCTTCTAAGCAGCATGATCCAGGTAGCTTTGTTATCAATATCTCTCTAGGAAACGGTAAGGAAGCATCAGACATGTTAGATATAGGAGTAAGAATTAATTTGATGCTGTACTTAATCTTTAAGCTATTGGAATTAGGTGAACTTAAATCTACTCGCTTGTGTTTACAGTTGGCTGATAGATCCGTTAGATACCCTAGAGGTGTCACTGAGGATGTTTAAGTGCAAGTAGGTGGATTAATTGTTCCTTTTGATTTCGTTGTTTTAGAGATAGGAGACGTGCACGAAAATAGCGTAGAACATACACTCCTTCTTGGAAGACCCTTCATGGCCACCACTAATACATTGATTGATGTTAAAAATGGCACAATTTAAATGTTTGTTCTAGGAGATGAATAATCTATTTCTGCTCATAGGGGTCGCACCATACCATATGTTAATTTTACTGATGATTGTTATTACGTTAATGCTATTGATTCTTTGGCGGAGAGTTCTTTTTTTGCAGGATTTTATGAGTGAAGAAGTTTTGGTGCAGGAAATTGATGAAAAATCCAACAAGGAGGCACCCACACCCGACAAATTGGAACTCAAGAAGCTCCCCGCTCACCTCAAGTATGTTTTCTTGGAAGAAGGACAGAACAAACCTATTACTTCCAGTTCTCAAAAAGCACAAACTCGCTTATTAGTCCTACTACATGCATGCACCGCATAAATGTTGAGGAAGACGCCATTTCAAAACGAGATAGCCAGTGAAGACTAAATCCAGTGCTCATGGAAGTCGTTCAAAAGGAGATATTTAAATTGTTGGCGGAAGTAATTATCTATTCTATTGCGGATAGCGAGTGGGTGAGACTGGTACATGTGGTACCCAAGAAGGGAGGAATCACGGTGGTCCTAAATGATAAGCAAGAGCTTGTTATTTATCGACCCATCACGGGGTGACAGATGTTCATTGACTACCGCAAATTAAATGCCGCCACAAAAAAAGGATCATTTTCTTCCTCCTTGAATTGATCAAATGATAGATAGATTATCCGGACATGATTTTTACTGTTTTCTTGATGGCCTTTTAGGATACTATAAAATTGCTATCGTACCGGAGGATCAAGCCAAGATGACGTTCATGATCCCATTCAACACATACGCGTATAGGAGGATGCCATTCGGACTATGCAATGCACCCGGTACCTTTCAAAGGTGCATGATGTCAATCTTCTCTAAGATGATAGGAGACCTTGTCGAGATCTTCATGGACAATTTTTCGGTATTTGGCTCTTCTTTTTAATGATTGTTTACTTAAAATTGAGAAAGTGCTTGAAAGATGTGTTGAAAGTGGTCTTACTTTGAGTTGGCTCTTCTTTTTAATGATTGTTCTTGGTCATATTGTTTATAGTAAAGACATTGAGGTTGATAAGGTGAAAATCGAGGTGATTGAAATATTACTCCCACTGAGAGATGTCAAGGGAATTTGAAGTTTCTTAGGCCATTCAGGTTTTTACCGACTTTTCATTAAGATTTTTCTAAATTTTGCCAACCCCTTTGTCGTTTACTAGCTCAGGATGTTCCATTAAATTTTGATGACTCATGTTTACATGATTTTAACCTGTTGAAAGAAAAATTGACTTCTACTCCAATTGTCGTTGGCCCTAATTATTCTATTCCTTTCGAGATCATGTGTGATGGATGCCACTAATTTTGCAGTTGGAGCTATTTTAGGACAATAAGTTGATCATGTGCTTCGTGTGATTTACTACGCCAGTTTGACTTTGAACTTGCCTCAAGTGAAGAGATGTTTGCCGTGATATTTGCCTTAGACAAATTTTGATCTTATATTTTAGGATTTAAGGTAATTATTCATAGTGATTATGCGGCCTTGAGATACTTGTTGACCAAACCCCAAGCTAAGCCTCGATTAATTAGATGGGTATTACTTTTGCAAGAATTTGACGTAGAGATAAAGGTTAGGAAAAGAAGTGAAAATTTTGTGACCGATCATCTTTCTCGCCTTGAGCATTCTCAGATTGATACATCTTATGCTTCTGACAGTTTTCCTTATGAGAATATTTCTAAAATTGCAATCACTCTTTGGTATGCCGACATTGTGAATTACTTATCATGCAATGTTGGGAACCCTACAAATAAAATTAGTTTTGATGATGTTCTCTCGAAAACACACTTAGATTTATTCATGTTCTATGTTACCTCGATCTGTTCTATATGTAACAGAACACTAATATATAAAGTGTATCTAATAGGAGAACTGATCCCTGTTCTGTCTTCGAAATGACTTATCTTGTAAAGGATTTTATCCTATAAAAGTCATTCTGTCTTCTCCTAGTCAATAGGACTAGATCGTTAAACAGACAGAAACAAGCAGAAAGATTCATCAGGATAATCATCTGTTCTCACCAGAACACTCAGCATAATCAACCCACCTTGAAGTAAATTTCTGTTTGACCAGATGGAGACCAGATCGTCTTCAACCAGATCGTGTTGGAAAAGATCATCTTCAACCAGATCGTGTTGGACCAGATCATCCTCAACCAGATCGTATTGGACCAGATCGTGTTGGACCAGATCAACTATGACCAGATCGATGTCAACCTATGTTCAACCAGATCAACTATGACCAGATTGATGTCAACCTATGTTCAACCAGATCAACTATGACCAGATCAATGTCAACCTGAGTTCAACCAGATCAACTATGACCAGATCGATGTCAACTTGTGCTCGACCAGATTGACCTCGACCAGATCAACTTTGACCAGAACGACTACAATCAGATCGACATTCAAATGCTAAAACCAGATGATATCGACTAATTGTTGGTGAATCTCAAAACCTGAGCTACGTCATTCGTACCATAGAAGGAAGAGAATCAATCAAGACAAGAAAAAGGAAAGTAGTATCTATCAAACGATCTGCTTGCCATATGTTGGGAACCCTATAAATAATTTAAGTTTTGATTATGTTCTCTCGAAAACACACACTTAGTTTTCTATTCATGTTCTGTGTTACCTCGATCTGCTCCATATGTAACCGAACACTAACATATAAAGTGTTTCTGATAGGAGAACCGATTCTCATTCTATTTTGGTATGTCCTATCTTGTTGAGGATTTCATCCTATAAAAATCATTTTGCCTTTAGTGAGTCAGAAGGACCAGAACGTTAAACAGACAGAAAGTGAGCAGAGAGTCTCAACGAGAAAGTTGAACCAGATCAACTCAACCAGAAAGTTGAACCAGATCAACGCAACCAGAAAGTTGAACCAGATCAACTCAACGAGGAAGTTGTACCAGATTGTGCAGGACCAGATTAATGTTAACTTGTGTTCAACCAGATCAACTATGACCAGATCAATATCAATTCATACTCGACCAGATCGACCTCTATCAGATCGACCTCGACTAGAACAACTACAACCAGAATAACACTCAAATGTGGATACCAGATGATATCGACTAAGTGTCTGTGAATCTCCAAATCTAAACTACGCCTTTCGTACCATAGAAGGGAGAGAATCAATCAAGACAAGAAAAAGGAAAGCAGTATCTGTCAAACGATCTGCTTACCATACTTGGAAGATTCTGTCAACCTCAATTAGAAGGTAAGAGGACATAAATTAGGGATTCACTATCCTTGATTGGTGAAATCACATTTACTTCAAGCCAATCAAGCTCAACGGTTAGAATTTCAAATTCTACACCTATAAAACTTCGGGACAAAGATTGGCAAATATAGACATAGATACAAGAGATACAAGAAAAATAAACGCAAGAAAGATCATCCACTATCTGCAAGCTGTTACTCTGCCCAGAAATCATCTCAACCATCGAAGCATTTACTGCGAGAAGATTTCTACGTACCAGATTGTTGGTCCCGAAAGAGCAAGGTTTGGTGTATGGGGGGGAATACACCAAGTACAAACTTTTCAGTTTACTTGACTAATTTAATAAGAGAGATTTAAGCTTTCTGTATTACAGATTGCTCAAGGTGTCAGTTCAGATCGACTATCTAATCAATCTTGTTCTGTGCAAGCAAATTCTCTCAAGTGAGTAACACAAAGCAGAAAGTAAGAGTAATCTTATTCTCCAACAGTGTGTTGTGTGCGGAATAATGGTGGACTTAGTTGGTGCTCTTTGTTTAGAAAACCTTAGAAAGCTTAATCGTGTATTTAGAGGATTGATTAAGAATGCAGCTTGAATGAGTATGACAGATAGAGAATAAAACAACTGGAATGTAAATGCAGAAAGTAAATAACACAGTTATTTTACGTGGTTCGGGAAACCCCCTACGTCCACGGTCTAATCCAAACTGGATTAGATATCCACTACTAGGATACTCTTCTTATTTATACTCGCTGAGAACGAGCCACAAGTTTCAAGTACAATCCTGATTGAAACTTATGCACGAATAAGGGTCGTGTCCCTTTACAACTTATAGAAAATTACAGCAAACAAAATATCTTCACGGTAATCCACTAGAAAGCTACTAGCTAGCAAAGGTCTCCTTCTTCTGTCGATAAGACAGACTTGAATCGAGGTTGGTGTGATTTCGATTACGAACGGTTTGAGGCTTTTGTCTGACGTGAGATATGATTGCTTGAGAATGTTTTTCAATGTAGCGCGTATATATATCCAGACTATAAAAGTTCCAAATATATATAGGCTTTGAATTTGAAATTCTAGCTGTTTGTTGATTGGCGTGATTTGATTGTGGATTGCCAATTAATGTTTTCATCATATCTCTTCTTTCCTTGTAGAGTCGTTGACTGAATCTTCTATGTATGGAAAGCAGATCGATTGTGATTACTTTCCTTCTTCATGTCAATCAGGGATTCTCCTTCCAATTCTCAATGGATGGACTTTAATACTGGCGTGGTAAGTGGATATGATGAGTAGAGCAGTGTCATCTGGTGGTTTTTATAGTTCTATCGATCTGTTGCCACCTCTGTCTGGTTGGTTCAACTCTTTCTATTTGATTGTAACCTTCTGGTTAAGCCCTTTCTGGTTTTAATGTCTTTCTGGTTGCACGCTGGTTAAACACTTTCTGGTTGAACAGCTTTCTGTTATAGTTGTTTTGCTCCAACTTTCTGTTTTAGACTTGCTTCAACTTTCTGTTTGAGACTTGCTGGTTCAACTTTCTGTTAAAGTTGACTTGCTCCAACTTTCGGTATGAGATTTGTTTCAACTTTCTGTCTGAGACTTGCTGGTTCAACTTTCTGTTAAAGTTGACTTGCTCCAACTTTCTGAATGCTTTAGATTCTTGTTACATAGAGACAGATAGAAGTAATATCTAGAGAACATGAGTAAACTTAAGTATGTTTACGAGGGAACATCATCAAATCTCAAATTAATTGCGGGGTTCCCAACAATTTCCCCCTTTTTGATGTTGTCGAAACCGTACTTAATCAGATTAACCAAGGTAACATGAATCATGTTCTGGTGAGGTTAGCCAATTGTTATTTGAGTTGTGTAACAATCAATAACAAGAAAGTTTCTGGACAATAAGACTTTGTCTTTAGAAAACTCCACATCAATAGAAATATGAAAGGATAAGTACAGGTGGACAGCAGAAATAACAGAGAGAGCAAAACAGAAGATAAGAAATAAGATCTATCTAAGAAAACCATCTGGCTGCTCCGCCTTTCTTCATCTTCTCTCTTTGTACATCAGAAACTAACTGAATGCTCTCATATATTCCATCCCTTACTCTAGCATAATTCGGGTCATGATTGTCGATTTTGTATCCTTTGATCTTAGCCAGTTGATTGATGTAATTTAAGATGTAGGTCTTGTCTGGAATATTACTGCCTAGTATTGTTGGGCACACCATGAACTCTTTCTCCGGAGCCTTGATCTGGATTTTGGCATCAGAAGCAGCTATTCTGATCCTCTGTATAAGGTCCTGGTCACTAAAATTCTCCAGATATCTGTTGAAGTCTTCATCAGGTGTTGACTCAGAGTATGTTGGTTCTTTCTGGAACCCAAGTATCAGTGGGAGTTTGCTTCTTCAGAGACAAGTTCCATGTGGATGTTTTCTTCTTCTTTTTCTTTGACTGGGTGGTTGATTGTGAGGATTGCTGTTGTGAGGGTTCTGCTGAAGATGGTGGAGAGAAGGGTGTTTGGTATGATTTTTCCTTTGCTTCTTGAGCAGCTATCATCCTCTCTCTTTCAGCTTGCTCTTTTTAGAATTGGGCTCGAAAGATAGGATCACATGCTTGCTCCATGTTGATCCCAAACAGCAGTAATTCAGCTATTTGATCTCCCTCATCAATTGGCTTCTTGCCCTTGTCGCTGGGATCTGTTGTACATCAGAAGTCTGTTCAGTTCCAAGAAGTGTAGGATCTGGTCTTGGTGGCGTGGTGGGCCTGGGTTGAGCTGGTGCTGATGTTTCTGCTTCAATTCCCACCTCTTCTGTTTCCAAACCCATTTCTTTCCTCATACTCTTGCTGCCTTTGCCTCCCGAGATTTCCCCCTTTTCGACATCATCAAAGAGGGTAGTGATGAGTGTACGAAGTGAGGCAATCTCTTCAGTCATCTTCTCCATTTTCTCTTCAGCGTCAGCCTTGTACCCGAGCAACAGATTAACTGTCTGGTCAGTTGCATGTAGTTTCTGCTCGAGCCTGCTGTTCATTGTGGACAGAGTTTTGTCATAGATTTCTTGAAGTTCTTCAACTTCAGTAAGACGAGTGTCCTAGTGCTCGAACTCTTCTGGATTAGGGTACAGAAGG
Organism: Leonotis leonurus; assembly: GCA_026898415.1. NCBI lineage: Eukaryota > Viridiplantae > Streptophyta > Magnoliopsida > Lamiales > Lamiaceae > Leonotis > Leonotis leonurus. The sequence goes on from JAPKLX010000184.1 coordinate 263,930, forward strand.
TCATCCAGGACATCCATCTGATGTTGTTTCATTAAATCCACAAATTTCTCATTCTCGAATCGTGCAAAGTGAGAATGAATGGATAAGTCAGCATCTTCCTTCAACTGAGCAGCAAGTTGAGTCCCTTTCTTTTCTACGGCAGCACCAATTGTTTCTTGTTGTTTGACCAAAAGATCAGCCACAAGAGCGGTTGTCTTCTGGTTGTTCTCTTCTATGTCGTTTAGACGAAGAGTGATCTTGGCCAGCTCTGCTTCATTCTGCATGCGATCATCATCTATGTTTTTATCAAGCTCTTTTTGGATTGTCTTGAGCTTTCTTCGTATGTCACGATCCATGTCGTTGACGTAGTCTTTCTGATACTGGTTAAAGTCAGAAAGTATCTGGGTGGCCTTCTCTTGAAGTGAATTGCATATATCAGTCATCTGATCTTCAACTCGAAGAGTGATCAAATTGTCAAGTTGATAGTTGTTGAAGGTTTTAGTTTCTCTTTCCAAAAGTTCTTCCATAGTGTAGAAGTTGACATGTTTCTGCAGCTTCTGTGCAGCTCCATGTGTGTATATTTCATTGCTTGGCTCGCCACCAATGTTCTGTCCTACAGGTTCATCATCTGCCGAGTCAAGATTGATGATTTGTGTTTTCTTAGTAGGCTTCTTGGACTGGACTGCTCCCTGCTCTAGTTGGGATGGTTGTTGTTCGGTTGGGGCAGGTTCTTCCATCTGGGCATCAGTGTGTGTTGTTTGCAGAGTGATATTCAAATTTTCTGCCTCATGCTGCATGAGCGTAGAAATGAGTTACTGGTAATCTGTTCTGATTTCTGCTACTGAGTTGACTTGAAGTAAACTGAGCAGAGTGGCCTCTTCCTTCTTGAGTTCGTCAATTGTCTTGATCTGAAGTAGAGCGTCAAAGATATAGTACTCGCTGTCTTTGACCAGCAAGTAAAACTTGATGCGCTTGACTGTTCCCAGACTTTCTGGTAAGCGATGAATACCAGGAAAGTCTTGCAGCACAGAGTGTTCTGCTTCATTTTCCAGCAAATGTATAACACCTTCTGCTTGGCGCTTCTTCTCCTCCTCTTCATTTGTAGATTCTCCTTCTTCTTCCTCCTCATCCTCACTTATTTTCTCCATTCTGTTTGGTGAGGGTGTGGGTGTTCTGGCTGGAGAAAAATCTTTCTCCTGATGAGGGTTGAAGCGGGTCTCTGGTTCCACTGATAGAGGTTCTGTTCGTGGACCATCCGTTGGTGCTATGTCTTCTGGCAAGACTTCCTCTTCTTGGATTGGGTTGTCTTGTTCTGGTTGCTCAGAGTGTTCTGCAGCTGGTTCGGGTGGTGAGGACTCTTGAACTTTTCTTAATCTGCGTTTCTTTGGTTTAGGTTGAGATGCAGATGTTTCTGTTTCAACGGAACTTCCTCGTTTGAGTAAGGGCTTGCAGGCAGCCTTTTCTTTTACCACTTTCTCCTTTGTGGTCTTGCCTTTCTGCTTTTCCACACCTTTGTTAGGTGGCATCCATGTAGGATTAGAGCTGCCCATTTCCAGAGCTGCTACACGGTGCACCTCATCTGTTATTTTGTTGAAAAAGGCCGGTGAGAGTCCCAAAGACATTTCGAGCTGATGTTAATCTTTGGGTATGGAGAGACTTGTGTTGAAATCTACAGCATCCTCCCACACTTGCTGTTTGAAGTATCGTTCCACCATCAGGCTGATTTTGGTAGAATGACGTAGATTTCTCTTAACTTCCACTGAAGTTTCTCTGCCTCTGCTATCCTTGGTATACGTAACCAGTTTTGCTTCCTTAGCCATCAAATCAAATAGTATTCTGCTCCAGATGACTCGGAGATTGAGGACAACTGCCGTGAGAATTCAGAATTTCTCAGGAGTTACCTGATCATACGATCCACTATGGTTGAGAAAAATTCTCTGAACTAATTCGAGCAGTAACTTGAAGCCTGGTTGGAGTAAGGATCGCTGAAACATTCTTCCAGTATATGAGATGAGTATTACCATCATGATTTCTACTGCCTCCTGCAGTTGTTTAGGAGTGATGTCATCCAAAGTCAGACCTTCATCTTTCAACCGATACGCCTGGTTGATCATTTCGATGACATTGTATTGTGTTTTGCTAGTTTTGTCACCGATTGGCATCAACACATTTTCTTCAAAACCATGTTTATCATTCTGCCATGTCAGATAGAATGTAGCCACTTGTTTTCCCAAAAACATGTTGGGACGAGAGGTGACAATATTGCAGAAGCCTTTGCATAAGAACATACAAAGAAGATATATGTATATTCATCAGTTTTATATTCACAGGTATGAATGTTTCCATCTAAACAGTTAATTAGAATGATGAGACATATTAAGTGGATCATAAGAGAAATTAAAACAATACTTGTAGCAAGTTGCAGGTATAAGGAAGATTTAATAAACTCAAAAACCTTTGCAGCGTGTAACCATGGCGAAAATTTCTTCAAGTTTGCGAAATCCGTGAGTATCAAACACATCATAGGGTTCAGGCGAAAGAAATTTCTGAACTTCGGCCACATGTTGAAGAAACAATGAAGTTTGGGGTGCCATAATCAAAATGCAAAATGTTTTTGAAAACGATTTGCAGAGAAAAGGAAGTCTGGAAATTCTTAAGTGCTTAAAGAGAGTAGTGCTCAGTGCGATGCAAGTGAAGGTGAACAGTCCTATGAGAGGTATCGCATATATATAACATAATAATCAATGGTATAGATTAAGACGGTAAATAAATGAAGGGTTGGATGAGTATCTCCCTTTTAGGTTTTCCCGCTTCAGTTGTTTGTTTTGCCGCCTTTCCTTGCGTGTGATAAACGCACTAGATCCTAGGGTTGTAGGCGAGCGTGTGCTTATCTTTCTATCCACTGCAACTTTCCTTCTTCCTTTTCTTGCAGGGATTTTCTCGATCACAGTTCCCAAAGATGTGCTAATCATCAAAAATGTTGAAGATTTAGTAAATCTAGGTTAGAAAATATCTTTGCAGACTGCAATCTCGGAGATTGATTATGGAAAGTGACGTCTTTTATCTAGGACGCTTCAATTTCCTCAATAGTTCTCCCTTGACTTAGTAATTAAGAAATAATTTCCACGTGGTACTTTCTTCAATTGAGTAAATTATGACACGTGAGATTCTTTATTTCCATTTTGTCATTCGGTCATTCTGTAAAACATTCTGTTGTTAATCATTCTGGTGACCTTCTGTTGTTAACATTCTGGTGATCATCTGTTGTTGTCTTTCTGTTAGACAATCTGTTATTGTCTTTCTATTAGACAATCTGTTATTGTCTTTCTGTTAGACAATCTGTATTTAGTAATCAATGCTTTCCACATAACATCTTAAATCTATCTTCTGGTAGAGCTTTAGTTAAAATGTCAGCACGTTGGATATCTGTGTGAATCTTCTCGATCTGGATATGCTTTCTCTCCACACGATCTCTGATAAAGTGATGTCTCACATCAACATGTTTGCATCTTGTATGAAGTACTGGATTCTGTGTTATTGCAATTGCACTTGAACTGTCACAGAATATGGGTATCTCCTTTACTTCAATCTCGTAGTCTCTTAGTTGCTGCTTCAACCATAAGATTTGTGCACAACAACTTCCAGCAGCCATATATTCTGCTTCTGTTGTTGATGTGGCGACAGATGTCTGTTTCTTTGAGAACCAAAATATCAACTTGTTTCCAAGAAACTGACATGTTCCAGAAGTAGACTTTCTGTCCAATTTGCTTCCTGCATAATCTGAATCAGAATAGCCTGTTAATTCAAAATTGTCGTCATGTGGATACCAGAGGCCAATGTGAGCTGTTCCTTTAAGATATCTAAGTATCTTTTTGGCAGCTTCCATATGTGATTCTTTGGGATTGGCTTGATATCTAGCACATACTCCAACTGCAAATGTGATATCTGGTCGACTTGCAGTAAGGTACAGTAGTGAGCCAATAATGCCTCTGTATTGTGTTATGTTTGCTGGTTTGCCTTCTGGATCTGGATCTATCTTCCCGTTGGTTTGCATTGGGATTTTCACTGGGTTACTGTCTTTAAGCCCAAATTTGGTCAGCAGATCGTTGATGTACTTTGTTTGATTTATGAAGATGCCATATGGTTTCTGCTTGACCTGCAAACCTAAAAAGAAATTCATCTCGCCCATCATGGATATTTGATATTTATTTTTCATTAGTTCAGCAAATTTATCACATAAATAGGGAGATTGTGATCCAAAGATTATGTCATCGACATATATGTGGACCAAAAGGATATGTTCTTTGACTTTGATGACAAACAGTGTCTTGTCAACAGAGCCTCTTCTGAAACCTGATTCCAGCAGGAATGTTGACAATGTTTCATACCACGCTCTGGGTGCCTGTTTCAAACCATAGACAGCTTTAGTTAATCTGTATACTTTCTGATCTGGATTTTCTTCTTCAAAACCAGGTGGTTGCTCAACATATACTTCTTCTTCGAGTATACCATTTAGGAATGCACTTTTAACATCCATCTGGTACACTTTGAATCTCTTGTATGCTGCATATGAGAGGAATAGTCTGATAGCTTCCAATCTGGCAACCGGTGCGAAAGTCTCGTCAAAGTTGATGCCTTCTTCTTGATTATAGCCTTTAGCTACTAATCTGGCCTTGTTTCTAACTATTTCACCATTTTCATCTCATTTATTCTTGAACACCCATTTTACACCTATAACTCCTTGGTGTTTGGGTCTGTCCACGAGATACCAGACTTCGTTTCTTTTGAACTCATTGAGTTCTTCTTGCATTGCTGTTATCCAATCAGCATCTTTTAGAGCTTCATATGTATCAGATGGTTCTAAGCGAGACAGGTAGCAGCTTTATAAGGCACTTTCTCCATGCATTCTTCTGGTTTTCACACGATCTGATGGGTTCCCAACAATCTGTTCTGGTGGATGGTCTTGTATCCATCTTCTTCTCATATTTTTCTCTTCTTCGGATATCTCAGGATCAGGTTGATCTGTTGGTTCCTCAAATTCAGGGTGTGATATTGAAGATGCTGGAAATGGATTTTCAACTTCTGGTTCTTCAATTTCTTGATTATTAGTCCGACCATTCGTGTTTCTTGATTCTTCTGGTTGATCTTGAGGTTGTTCAATATTCTCTTCTCCTTCTGGTTGATCATTTTCTGGTAGGGTTGTTGATCTGTCAAGGTCCATAATTTCATGTTCTGTTCCCCTTTGCTGTGAGCTTATTGTTTCAGCATTAGATGGGACATCTATTTCATTTTCTTCTGTTGTATTCCAGATTAGAATATCTTCTAGCAATATTCCTTCTTTACTCTTATTCTTGTTCTGGCCTTGTGTATGGTCATCACTTAGCTCTCTGTCATTGATAAAAGATTCATCAAAAACAATATGAGGTGTTACCTCCACAACATGAGACTTCTTGTTATAAACCCTATAAGCTTTACTAACATCAGAATATCCTAAGAATATTCTAGGGTCAGCTTTGCTATCAAAAGTTTTTAACTGAGATTTCCCATTATTATGGATGTAACACAAACAAACAAAAGTACGAAAGTAATGTATCCTGGGTTTTCTGTTGTTCCAGATCTCATATGGTGTTTTCCCATGTCTGATGGTAACCACGGATCTGTTCTGTGTATAGCATGCTGGTAGTCTGGTTGCATTAAGCATTGTGCGAGCAGCTTCTTTTAATGATCTGTTCCTTCTTTCAACAATTCCATTCTGTTGAGGTGTTCTAGCTGCAGATGTCTGATGTGTGATTCCCATCTGATTGTAGTAGTCCGCAATCTTCTGATTTAGAAATTCTGTTCCACGATCAGTTCTGATAGTTGTAACAGAAACTTCCTTTTTCTTGGTGATTTTGTTGAGGAAGGTTGGTAGCTTTTCTAATGTCTCTTTCTTCTTATATAAGAAGATTACCCATGTGAATCTTGAATAATCATCAATGATGACCAGAGTGTATTTTCTACCATTTATATTTAATGGTCTGACTGGACCAAATAAGTCTAAATGCAATAACTCTAAGATTCTGTTAGATGACCGAGCGGATTTGTTAGAGAAAGATGATCTGGTTTGTTTCCCAGCTTGACATGCTTCGCAAATGTGGTTCTTGTCATATACTTGATATGGTAATCCTTCGACTAGTTTCTCTCGTGCAATCTTATTGATTGACTTGAAGTTGAGATGACTTAGTCTTTTATGCCAAAGCCAACTGGTTTCTGATACTGTCTTAGTGACTAGACATGTCTCAATCTGGTTGTCCCATTGCACAATATATAATCTATCCTGCAATTTTCCGGTAAGGAGTATCTCATCTCCTTCCTTGTTCTTCACAAAGCAATTGTTAGCATCAAAGACAATCTGATTACCATTAGTACAGAACTGACTTACAGAAAACAGATTGTGACTAAGACCCTCAACGTATGATACGTTTGTGATGGTGGTCTTGCCAACTCTTATGTTTCCATATCCTCTGGTATATCCTTTTGAATTGCATCCAAAGGTGACCTGAGGTCCTGGCTTTTCAACGTACTCTGATAGTAGATTCTTGTCACATGTCATGTGTTTCGAACATCCACTATCTATTATCCAGATTGTTCCTCTAGCAATCTTGTTTCTTCTTGCAGATTTCTGGTCCTGCAATTAATTATACTTAGCTACCCTTCATTGTCTGGGTTCTTGGTTATTAGCAAATATTCCTTTTCGAGTCCAAAACATTTTTGGGTTAGGAACAACAATATAACAAGTAATGATATTTCCATCAGTATCATCTTTAGACACAAAATGAAGTACAGATGGATGATATCTCTCTATTCCAACATTTTTCAATCCCTTGTGTGATGGTTTGCTAACATTTTTGTTAGGTAACGTCCTGTTGACATTCCTTTTGTTGAAAAATGTTCTGTTCACATTCTGTTTATGTGGTTGAACTGTTTCAGTGTAATAGGCTGAATGTCCCTTTATTTGATGATATTGTCTGTTTCCAGTTTGTTTTACCATCATCTTCTGAGGAAGATCTTTCTTGTTCTTCAGGTTTATCATTTGATCTGGTATTTGCTTTCTTTCTGGTACAAAGCTTATGTTTCCCGAAGATTTTTCTGAGTGATCTGGATATCCTAGTCCAGCTATGCCTTTCTGCTGCATATTGATTAATAGTTTAGCACGTTCGTCACTTTTGTAGATCATTTCTTTGCCCTTCTTTATCTTTTCCTCAGCAACATTGTTCCTATTGATGAGATCTTTAACTTTTGAGTTCAGGGAGAGGATCTCACTATCTTTTCTCTTGGTCTGTTCTTCCAGATCAGCTAGTTGTACTGAAAACTTGGTGTTTGCTTCACTTAAGAACTTTACAGTATCATTCAACTTTTCATTTTCTTTTACAACTTCAGAGAACAGCTTCTTAATACTGGTGTAGCTCTTGAACATCTCATTGATTTCATCCCATGTAACTTCTGGTTCATCTTCATTTCCTGAATCATATACAGGTTTATTTGAAGATAGAGAAACATATGAGTTTACCTCATTCTGGTCGAGTCCATTATCTAGACCCATGTAGCATTCATCCCAATCTTCATCTGTTTCTTCTGCATAAAATGCTTCATCATCTTCAGATGTACTATCTGTTAGATGACTTGAGCTACTGGAATCTTCTTCTGCTATCATGGCTTTACGTTGAACTCTGAGTTTTTGATCTCTCTTAGCTCGTAGTTCTTCTCTTTGACTCTTAGATAGGTCTGGGCAGTCTGTTTTGAAATGACCTGTTCTGCCACAACCATAACAAGTGTAGTCATTAGCATTTGTAATTTTACCATTACCTCTACTTTCTGTTTTGTCATCAGATCGTTCTGCTTCTTTGTTCTTCTGGTATCTGTTCTTGTTATCTTTGTAGAACCTTCGATACTTTCTCGATCTGATTTCCATCTTGTCCATTCTCTTGGCAATCATTGAGAATTCCTTGAGCAACTTATCATATCCTCCTTCTTCTGGTACTGCAGATGACACTGGTTCATCTGTTTTGCACTTCGCTTTGAAGGCAGTCTCTTTCTCCTTCTTTGAGTAGTTCTCGTTCTTCTTACTGGAGGAATGATCTGGTCCGTAAATCCTTCTGATGTCACATTCATGGACAGCTAGATGATCAAATAGTGCTTCTACGAATAGGTCGTTAAAATCAACACGTAGAGGTTGCATAGCTGAATAAATCTCCCAGCTTGGTGGCAGAGCTCTACGAATCTTGAGATTCTTTTCTCTCTGTGTATATTTGTTTTTGTTGAAGGCAGAAACTTCAAGTAATACTTCAATGAACCTGTTCTTCATTTGCTCGATGGTTTCTCCAGGTTTCATCTTGAATTCGTCAAACTTGTTACATGCTAGAGACAACTTGTTCTCAATCATTGCTTCCGAACCTAGACTGAGATCTCTCAAGGCGTCCCACATTTCTTTGGCTGTATCAAGATCTTGGATCTTAGCCAGATGGACTCCTTTTACAGTACTGGAAATAACTCCTTTGGCAAAATCATCTAGATTTGTTTCTCTTCTTTCTTCAGAAGTGTACTTTCTGGGATCGTTTAGTACAGCTTCTTTGACAACTCCTGTTTCCGTGATGCGAGTTGTTTCTTCTGTAATGGCTAACGGTCTTTCTTCAATTACTTTCCACATCAAACAGTGATGCGCTCTGAGGCACATCTTGATTCTGAAGCTCCAAACTCTGTAACCTTGGATGGAGAATTCTTCGCATGCGCTTTGAGGCACATCTTGATTCTGAAGCTCCACGCAGCTTTTATCCCTGTGAATCATAACAATGGTCGTTTGAACCACTGCTCTGATACCACTTGTTGGTCCCGAAAGAGCAAGGTTTGGTGTATGGGGGGGAATACACCAAGTACAAACTTTTCAGTTTACTTGACTAATTTAATAAGAGAGATTTAAGCTTTCTGTATTACAGATTGCTCAAGGTGTCAGTTCAGATCGACTATCTAATCAATCTTGTTCTGTGCAAGCAAATTCTCTCAAGTGAGTAACACAAAGCAGAAAGTAAGAGTAATCTTATTCTCCAATTGTGTGTTGTGTGCGGAATAATGGTGGACTTAGTTGGTGCTCTTTGTTTAGAAAACCTTAGAAAGCTTAATCGTGTATTTAGAGGATTGATTAAGAATGCAGCTTGAATGAGTATGACAGATAGAGAATAAAACAACTGGAATGTAAATGCAGAAAGTAAATAACACAGTTATTTTACGTGGTTCGGGAAACCCCCTACGTCCACGGTCTAATCCAAACTGGATTAGATATCCACTACTAGGATACTCTTCTTATTTATACTCGCTGAGAACGAGCCACAAGTTTCAAGTACAATCCTGATTGAAACTTATGCACGAATAAGGGTCGTGTCCCTTTACAACTTATAGAAAATTACAGTAAACAAAATATCTTCACGTTAATCCACTAGAAAGCTACTAGCTAGGAAAGGTCTCCTTCTTCTGTCGATAAGACAGACTTGAATCGAGGTTGGTGTGATTTCGATTACGAACGGTTTGAGGCTTTTGTCTGACGTGAGATATGATTGCTTGAGAATGTTTTTCAATGTAGCGCGTATATATATCCAGACTATAAAAGTTCCAAATATATATAGGCTTTGAATTTGAAATTCTAGCCGTTTGTTGATTGACATGATTTGATTGTGGATTGCCAATTAATGTTTTCATCATATCTCTTCTTTCCTTGTAGAGTCGTTGACTGAATCTTCTATGTATGGAAAGCAGATCGATTGTGATTACTTTCCTTCTTCATGTCAATCAGGGATTCTCCTTCCAATTCTCAATGGATGGACTTTAATACTGGCGTGGTAAGTGGATATGATGAGTAGAGCAGTGTCATCTGGTGGTTTTGATAGTTCTATCGATCTGTTCCCACCTCTGTCTGGTTGGTTCAACTCTTTCTATTTGATTGTAACCTTCTGGTTAAGCCCTTTCTGGTTTTAATGTCTTTCTGGTTGCACGCTGGTTAAACACTTTCTGGTTGAACAGCTTTCTGTTATAGTTGTTTTGCTCCAACTTTCTGTCTAAGACTTCCTTCAACTTTCTGTCTGAGACTTGCTGGTTCAACTTTCTGTTAAAGTTGACTTGCTTCAACTTTCTGTCTGAGACTTGTTTCAACTTTCTGTCTGAGACTTGCTGGTTCAACTTTCTGTTAAAGTTTACTTGCTCCAACTTTCTGAATGCTTTAGATTCCTGTTACTTAGAGACAGATAGAAGTAATATCTAGAGAACATGAGTAAACTTAAGTATGTTTTTGAGGGAACATCATCAAAACTCAAATTAATTACGGGGTTCCCAACACAGATCGTGTTCCAATCCGTTCGTGATCGTAATCACACCTCGATTCAAGTCTGTCTTATCGAGAAAGAAAGAAGGAGAACTTTGCTAGCTAGTAGTTTTCTAGTAGATTAACGTGAAGAGATTCAGTTTACAGTAGCTTTCTGTAAGTTGTAAAGGGACACGACCCTTATTCGTGCATAAGTTTCGACCAGATTGTGTCTAAAACTTGTGGCTCTTTCTCAGCGACTATAAATGTTGGGAACCCCACAAATTATTTTAAGTTTTGATGATATTCTTTCGAAAACACACTTAGGATTATTCATGTTCTGAATTACTTTTATCTGGTTTATATGGGACAGGAACCTCAACATTCAGAAGGATCAGAGTGATAAAGAAAGCCCCAACCAGAAAGTTGAAGCATTTCAACCCCGACAGAAAGTTGAACCAGAAAGCCTCAACCAGAAAGATGAAGAATATCAACTCAGTCAGAAAGTTGAACCAGAAAGTCTCAACCAGAAAGTTGAAGAACATCAACTCTACCAGAAAATTGAAGCATTTGAACCCCGACAGAAAGTTGAAATGGAAAGCCTCAACCAGAAAGGTGAAGAACATCAACTCTACCAGAAAGTTGAAGCACAGCAACTCAACCAGAAAGTTGAAGCAAATCAACTCAGACAGAAAGTTGAACCAAGAAACTCTCGACCAGAAAGTTCAACCAGATCTACACTCAAATGCTGAAATCAGATAAAATGTCTATGAATCCCTAAAAGTCTAACTAAGCTCCTCGTACCACAAAAGGAAGAGAATCAATCAAGACCAGAAAAAGGAAAGCTATCTGTCAAACGATCTGCTTACCATACTTGGAAGATTCTGTCAATCTCATTAGAAGGCAAGATGAGAAAATCTAGGGATTCACTATCCTTGATTGGTAAAATCACATTTACTCCAAACCAATCAAACTCAACGGTTAGAATTCTCAAAATTCTACACCTATAAAAGCTCGGAACAAAGACTGGCAGCACACACACGCGAATAAGATCAATTATCATTTCAAGCTACTCTGCCCAGAAATTATCTCAACCAATTGAAGCATTTACTGAGAGAAGATTTCAACCAATTCGTGTTCCGAAGCGAAGCGTTCGTAATCGTAATCACACCTCGATTCAAGTCTATCTTATCGAAAGAGAAAGAAGGAGATCTTTGCTAGCTAGTAGTTTTCTAGTGGATTAACGTGAAGAGATCCTGTTTACAGTAGTTTTTCTGTAATTTGTAAAGGGACACGACCCTTATTCGTGCATAAGTTTCAATCAGGTTGTGTGTGAAACTTGTGGCTCGTTCTTAGCGAGTATAAATAAGAAGAGTATCCTAGTAGTGGTTAACTAATCCAGTTTGGATTAGACCGTGGACGTAGGAGGTTTCCCGAACCACGTAAAATAACTGCGTTATTTACTTTCTGCATTTATATTCCAGTTGTATTATTCACTATCTGTCATACTCATTCAAACTGCATTCTTAATTAATCTCCTAAATATTCGATTAAGTTTTCAAAAGGTTTTCTAAACAAAGAGCACCGACTATGTCCACCATTATTCTGAACACAATACAATGTTGTAGAATAAGATTACTCTTACTCTCTGCTTTGTGTTACTCACGTGAGAGATTCTTCTTGGACAGAACAAGATCGATTAGATAGTCGATCTGGTCTGACACCTTGAGCAATCTGTCTTACAGAAAGCTTACATCTCTCTTATTAATTTAATCAAGTAAACTGAAAAGTTTGTATTTGGTGTATTCCCCCCCCCCCCC
>JAPKLX010000184.1:276155-286239 GCA_026898415.1 Leonotis leonurus
TTTTTTTTTGTGTTTTCCCCCCCCCCCCCCCCATACACCAAACCTTGTTGTTTCAGGACCAACAAGTGGTATCAGAGCGGTGGTTCATAAGACCATTGTTTTGTTTCATAAGGTTAATACCTACGTGGTCAACTTAAATAGATCTAGAAAATCTTTTTCACCATCTGCATCCTATCTGTCATTATGGAGTCATCTGTTATCAGGGCATGCGAAGAATTCTCCATCCAAGGTTACAGAGAGTGGAGTTTCAGAATCAAGATGTGCCTCAAAGCTCATCACTGCTTGATGTGGAAGGTAATTGAAGAAGGGCCATTAGCCATTACAGAAGAAACAACTCGTATCACTGAAACATGAGTGGTCAAAGAGGCTGTACTAAAAGATCCCATAAAGTACACTTCTGAAGAAAGAAGAGAAGCAAATCTTGATGATTTTGCCAAAGGAGTTATTTCCAGTACTGTAAAAGGAATCCATCTGGCTAAGATCCAAGATCTTGACACAGCCAAAGAAATGTGGGAAGCCCTGAGAGATCTCAATCTAGGTTCTGAAGCAATGATTGAGAACAAGTTGTCTCTAGCATGTAACAAGTTTGATGAATTCAAGATGAAACCTGGAGAAACCATCGAGCTGATGAAGAACAGATTCATTAAAGTATTACTTGAAGTTTCTGCCTTCAATAAGAACAAATACACACAGAGAGAGAAGAATCTCAAGATTCTTAGAGGACTGCAACCAAGCTGGGAGATTTATTCAGCAATGCAACCACTACGTGCTGATTTTAACGATCTGTCCGTGGAAGCTCTATTTGATCATTTAGCTGTTCATGAATGCGACATCAGAAGGATTCATGGACCAGATCATTCCTCCAGTAAGAAGAACGAGAACAACTCAAAGAAGGAGAAAGAGACTGCCTTCAAAGCGAAGTGCAAAACAGATGAATCAGAACCATCTGCTGCACCAGAAGAAGGAGGATATGACAAACTACTCAAGGAATTCTCAATGATTGCCAAGAGATTGGACAAGATGGAAATCAGATCGAGAAAATATCGAAGGTTCTACAAAGACAACAAAAGTAGATACCAGAAGAACAAGGAAGCAGAACGATCTTATAACAAAACAGAAAGTAGAGGTAATGGTAAAATCACTAATCCTAATGACTATACTTGTTATGGTTGTGGGAGAACAGGTCACTTCAAAACATATTGCCCAGACTTATCTAAAAGTCAAAGAGAAGAACTACGAGCTAAGAGAGATCGAAAACTCAGAGCTCAACGTAAAGCTAGGACAGCAGAAGAAAACTCTAGTAGCTCAAGTCATCTAACAGATAGTTCATCAGAAGATGATGAAGCATTTTATCCAGGAGAAACAGATGAAGATTGGGATGAGTGCTACATGGGTCTAGAAAATGGACTCGACCAAAATGAGGTAAACTCACATGTCTCCTTATCTTCAAATAAATATGTCTATGATTCAGAAAATGAAGATGAACCAGAAGTAACATGGGATGAAATCAATGAAATGTTCAAGAGCTACACCAGCATTAAGAAGCTCTGAAGTCATAAAGGAAAATGACAAGCTGAATGACACTGTAAAATTCCTAAGTGAAGCAAACACCTAGTTCTCTGCATAAATAAATGGTCTTGGAGAGCAGATCAAGACAAAAGATGCAGAAATATATTCGCTCAACTCCAAGGTGAAAGATGTAATTCACAGTAAGGATGTAGTGGAGGAGAAATTGAAGAAGAACATGGAGAACATGAGCAAAATCAACAAGAGTCAAGAACGAGCTGAAATGATTATAGATATGCAACAGAAAGGGAGAGCCGGTCTAGGTTACAATGGAAGTTCCAGCAAGACTCAGTTTGTCCTTGAAAGGAAGAATATACCAGATCAAATCAAAGATCTTAAGAACAAGAGAAATCAACCCCAGAAGATGATGATGAAGGAGACAGAAAACAACAGATACCATCAGAAAGAAGGTGAAACTGCTCAATATAAGATAATAGATAACAACAAGAAGCAGAAGACACCTCTTAAGACATCTTCAAACAACAAGAAGAAGATAGATTGGGACAACATTGAGAGAAATCATCCTTACTTCTACAAAGCCATAACCAGAATAGATGATACTGGAAGAAAGATTACGTGCTATATATGTGTTCCTGATACTAGATTCATCTGGGTCCCCAAGGGAATACTTGCTACTAACCAAGCACCCACTTGTTGAAAGGGTAGCTAAAGTTTATTAATTGCAGGATCGAAGAACTGCAAGAAGAAGCAAAGTAGCAGAGGGAACAGTCTGGATAATTGATAGTGGGTGTTCAAAACACATGACATGTGATAGGAACGCTCTATCTAATTATGTGGAACGAGAAGGACCACAGGTAACCTTTGGATGTAATTCAAAAGGCTACACCAGAGGCTATGGTAATATAACCATTGGCAAGACCACCATCTCAAATGTTTCGTATGTCGAGGGTCTTAGTCATAACTTATTTTCAGTAAGCTAATTCTGTACCAATGGAAATCAGATTGTTTTTTATGCTAACAATTGTTTTGTGAAAAGCAAGGAAGGAGATGAGATTCTTCATACCGAAAAATTGCAGGATAGATTATATATTGTGCAATGGAACAACCAGATTGAGACATGTCTGGTCACTAAGACAGTATCAGAAACTAATTGGCTATGACATAAACGACTAAGTCATCTCAACTTCAAGTCAATCAATAAGATTGCACGAGAGAAACTAGTCGAAGGATTACCAGAACAAGTATATGACAAGAATCACATCTGCGAAACATGTCAAGCTGGGAAACAAACCAAATCATTATTTTCTAGCAAATATGTTCAGTCCTCTACCAGAATCTTAGAGTTACTACATTTGGACTTATTTGGTCCAGTCAAGACATTAAGTATAAATGGTAGAAAATACACTCTGGTCATCATTGATTATTATTCAAGATTCACATGGGTAATCTTCTTATATAAGAAGAAAGAGACATTGGAAAAGCTGCCATACTTTCTCAATAAAATCACCAAGAAAAAGGAAGTTTCTGTTACAAGTATCAGAACAGATCGTGGAACAGAATTCCTAAACCAGAAGATTGAGGACTACTGCAACCAGATGGGAATCACACATCAGACATCTGCAGCTGGAACACCTCAAAAGAATGGAGTAGTTGAAAGAAGGAACAGATCATTAAAAGAAGCAGCTCGCACTATGCTCAATGCAACCAGATTACCAAAGAAATTCTGGGCAGAAGCCATCTATACGGCCTGCTATACACAGAACAGATCTGTGGTTACCATCAGACATGGGAAGACACCATACGAAATCTGGAACAACAGAAAACCCAGGATACATGACTTTCGCTCTTTTGGTTGTTTGTGTTACATCCATAATAATGGGAAATCTCCGTTGAAAACCTTTGATAGTAAAACTGACCCTGGAATATTCTTAGGATATTTTGATGTTAGTAAAGCGTATAGGATTTACAACAAGAAGACTCATATTGTGGAGGTAACACCTCATATTGTTTTTGATGAATCTTTTATCAATAACAGAGAGTTAGGTGATGATCATTGACAAGGCCAGAACAAAGATAAGAAAACAGAAGGAATTCTGCTAGAAGATATTCTAATCTGGAATACAACAGAAGACAATGATATTGATGTTTCATCTAATGATGAAGCAATAAGCTCACAGCAAGGGGGAACAGAACATATCATTCTGAACCTTAACAGATCAATAACTCCACCAGAAAATAATCAACCAGAAGAAGGAGACAATATTGAGCGAGATCAAGATCAACCCGAAGAATCAAGAGACACAAATGGTTGGATTAACGTGAAGAGATCCTGTTTACAGTAGTTTTTCTGTAAGTTGTAAAGGGACACGACCCTTATTCGTGCATAAGTTTCAATCAGGTTATGCTTGAAACTTGTGGCTCGTTCTCAGCGAGTATAAATAAGAAGAGTATCCAAGTAGTGGATAACTAATCCAGTATGGATTAGACCGTGGACGTAGGGGGTTTCTCGAACCACGTAAAATAACTGCGTTATTTACTTTCTGCATTTATATTCCAGTTGTTTTATTCACTATCTGTCATACTCATTCAAACTGCATTCTTAATCATTCTCCTAAATATTCGATTAAGTTTTCAAAAGGTCTTCTAAACAAAGAGCACCGACTAAGTCCACCATTATTCCGCACACAATACAATATTGGAGAATAAGATTACTCTTACTCTCTGCTTTGTGTTACTCACGTGAGAGATTCTGCTTGGACAGAACAAGATCGATTAGATAGTCGATCTGGTCTGACACCTTGAGCAATCTGTCTTACAGAAAGCTTAAATCTCTCTTATTAATTTAATCAAGTAAACTGAAAAGTTTGTATTTGGTGTATTCCCCCCCCCCCCCATACACCAAACCTTGCTCTTTCGGGACCAACAATAAACAAGAAGAGTATCCTAGTAGTGGATATCTAATCCAATTTGGATTAGACTGTGGACGTAGGGGGTTTCCCGAACCACGTAAAATAACTGTGTTATTTACTTTCTGCATTTTATATTCCAGTTGTTTTATTCACTAACCGCCATACTCATTCAAAACTGCACTCTTAATCAATCTGTTAAATATTTGGTTAAGTTTTCGAGAAGGTTTTCTAAACAAAGAGCACCGACAAAATCCACAATTATTCCGCTCACAACACTCTGCTAGAGAATGAGATCACTCTTGATCTCTGCCTAGTGTAATTCACTTGAGAGATTCTGCTTGGATAGAACTAGATTGATCTGATAATCGATCTGGTCTGTCGATCATAGCGATCTGGTTTTCAGAAAGCTTAAATCTCTCTAATCAAATTAGTCAAGTAACCAGAAAGGTTTGTATTTGGTGTATTCCCCCCCCCCCCCATACACGAAACCTTGCTCTTTCGGGACCAACACATTTGTATCTTTCTGCTACACGATCTGGTTTCATCCAATCTGGTATTGACTTTATTCTGTCATCCAGATTTAGTAATCCAAGCTTTCCACATAGCATCTTAAATCTTTCTTCTGGTAGAGCTTTCGTCAAAATATCAGCACGTTGAACATCTATGTGAATCTTCTCGACATGATCTCTAATAAAATGATGTCTCACATCAACATGCTTGCACCTTGTATGGACTACTGGATTCTGTGTTATCGCTATTGCGCTTGAACTGTCACAAAATATAGGTATCTCCTTTACATCGATCTCGTAATCCTTTGGTTGTTGCTTCAACCATTATATTTGTGCACGACAACTGTCAGCAGCCATATATTCTGCCTCAGTTGTTGATGTAGCAACATATGTCTATTTCTTCAAGAACCAAGATATCAGCTTGTTTCTAAGAAACTGGCCTGTACTAGAAGTAGACTTTCTGTCCAGTTTGCATCCAGCAAAATCTGAATCAGAATAGCCTGTTAATTCAAAGTTGTCGTCATAAGGATACCAAAGTCCAATGTGTAATGTTCCTTTAAAATATTTAAGTATCTTTTTGGCAGCTTCCATGAGTGACTCTTTGGGATTGGCTTGGTATCTGGCACATACTCCAACTGCGAATGTAATGTCAGGTCGACTTGCAGTAAGGTATAGCAGAGAGCCAATAATGCCTCTATATTGTGTTATATTTTCTGGTTTTCCTTCTGGCTCAGGATCTATCTTCCCGTTAGTCTACATTGGAATCTTTACTGGTTTACTGTCTCTGACTCCTAATTTAGTTACGAGATCGTTAATGTACTTTGCTTGATTTACAAAGATACCATATAGTAACTGCTTCACGTGCAAACCTAGAAAGAAATTCATCTCGCCCATCATGGACATTTGATATTTATTTTTCATTAGTTTTGCAAATTTGCCACATAAATAGGCAGATTGTGATCCAAATATGATATCATCAACATATATCTGGACTAAAAGGATATACTCTTTGATTTTGATTACGAACAACGTCTTGTCAACATAACCTCTTCTAAAGCTTGATCCCAATAAGAATGTTGATAGCGTTTCATACCACGCTCTGGGTGCTTGTTTCAGACCATAAACAGCTTTAGCTAATCTGTATATTTTCTAGTCTGGGTTTCCTTCTTCAAAACTAGGTGGTTGCTCAACATATACTTCCTCTTCAAGTATACCATTTAGAAATGCACTTTTAACATCCATCTGGTACACTTTGAATCTCTTGTATGCTGCATATGCTAGGAGCAGTCTGATTGCTTCCAATCTGGCAACTGGTGCAAAAGTTTCAACAAAATCAATACCTTCTTGTTGACTATATCCTATTGCAACTAGTCTGACTTTGTTTCTGACTACTTTACCATTCTCATCGCATTTATTCTTGATACCCATTTGACACCTATCAATCCCTGATGTCTTGGTCTGTCCACAATATACCAACTTCTAGTTCTTCAATTTCTTGATCATTGTTCCAACCATTTGTATTTCTAGATTCTTCAGGTTGATCTTGAGATTGTTCTGTATTATCTCCTTCCACTGGTTGACTATCATCTAGTGGAATTATCGATCTGTCTAGATCTAGATCGATATGTTCTGTTCCCCCTTGCTGTGAGCTTGTTGTATCAGCATTAAGTGGAACATTGATTTCATTCTCTTCTGCTGTATTCCAGATTAGAATGTCTTCTAACAATATCCCTTCTGTTCTCTTGTCCTTAATCTGGTTTTGAGTATGTTCATCGCCTATCTCTCTGTAATTAATAAAAGATTCATCAAATACAAAATGAGGTGTTACTTCCACAATATGAGTCTTCTTGTTGTAATCCCTATAAGCTTTACTAACATCAGAATATCCTAAGAATATTCCAGGGTCAGATTTACTATCAAAGGTTTTCAATTGAGATTTCTCATTATTATGAATGTAACACAAACAACGAAAAGTACGAAAGTATTGTATCTTGGGATTTCTGTTGTTCCAGACTTCATATGGTGTCTTCCCATGTCTAAGGATAATCACCGATCTATTCTGTGTATAACAGGCCGTATAGATGGCTTCTGCCCATAATTTTTTCGGTAATCTGGTTACATTAAACATGGTGTGAGCTGCTTCCTTCAATGATCTGTTCCTTCTTTCAACCACTCCATTCTATTGAGGTGTTCTTGTTGCAGATGTTTGATGTGTGATTCCCATCTGGTTGTAGTAATCTTCAATCTTCTGGTTTAGAAATTCTGTTCTGCGATCTGTTATGATGGTTGCAACAGAAGTTTCCTTTTGCTTGGTGATTTTGTTGAGATAATTTGGCAGCTTTTCCAATGTTTCTTTCTTCTTGTGTAAGAAGATTACCCATATAAATCTTGAATAATCATCAATGATGACCATAGTGTACTTTCTACCATTTATACTTAATGGCTTGACTGGGCCAAATAAATCTAAATGAAGTAACTCTAAGATTCTGGTGGATGACTGAACTTCTTTGCTGGAAAATGATGATCTGGTTTACTTCCCAACTTGACATGCATCGCAAATGTGGTTCTTGTCATATACTTGATCTGGTAATCCTTCGACTAGTTTCTCTCTTGCAATTTTATTGATTGACTTGAAGTTGAGATGACTTAGTCTCTTATGCCATAACCAACTTGTTTCTGATATTGTCTTAGTGACCAGACATTTCTCAATTTGGTTACTCCACTGTACAATATATAATCTATCCTGCAATCCGGTACGAAGAATCTCATCTCTTTCCTTATTTTTCACAAAACAGTTATTAGCATAAAAAATGATCTGGTTTCCATTAGCACAAAATTGGCTAACAGAGAACAGATTATGACTAAGACCCTCAACAAATTATACATTTGTGATTGTGGTCTTGCCAGTTGTTATATTACCATAGCCTCTGGTGTAGCCTTTTGAGTTATATCCAAAGGTTACATGTGGTCCTTCTCTTTCCACATAGTCTGATAGAGCGTTCTTATCACATGTCATGTGTTTTGAACATCCACTATCAATAATCCAGATCGTTCCCTTTGCTACTCTACTTCTTCTTGCAATTCTTGGATCCTGCAATAAATAAGTTTTAGCTACCCTTTCAACAAGTGGGTGCTTGGTTAGTAACAAATGTTCCCTTGGTGTTAGGAACAAATATATAGCATGTAATCCTTCTTTCAATATCATATGTTCTGGTTATAGCTTTGTAGACAGAAGGATGATTCTCTCAATGTTATCCCAATCGATCTTCTTCTCATTGTTTGAGGATGTTTTGGTAGATGTCTTCTGCTTCTGACTTTTATTTGTTTTCTCATAGTGAGCAGATTGACCCTTCTTCTGATAGTATCTGTTATCTCCTGTTTCCTTCATCATCAACTTCTAGGGTTGATTCTTCTTTTTCTTGAGATCCTTGGCTTGATCTGGTATGTTCTTTCTTTCAGCAACAAACTGAGTCTCACTGGAATTCCCATTGTATCCTAGACCATTTCTGCCCTTTTGTTGCATATCGATGATCATTTCAGCTCGTTCTTGACTTTTGTTGATTTTGCTCATATTTTCCATGGTTTTCTTCAATTTCTCTTCTACTACATCCTTCCCATTGATCACATCTTTCACCTTGGAATTGAGCAAATATATTTCTATGTCTTTTGTCTTGATCTGTTCTCCAAGTCTATTTATTTGTGTAGAGAACTTGGTATTTGCTTCACTCAAGAACTTCACAGTTTCATTCAGCTTGTCATTTTCCTGAATCATAGACGAGTTTATTTGAACACATAGAAGCATGAGAATTTACCTCGTTCTATTTAAGTTCGTTGTCCAATCCCATGTAGCATTCATCCCAAATTTCATCTATTTTTTCTGCATAGAATGCTTCATCATTATCTGATG
Organism: Leonotis leonurus; assembly: GCA_026898415.1. Classification (NCBI taxonomy): domain Eukaryota; kingdom Viridiplantae; phylum Streptophyta; class Magnoliopsida; order Lamiales; family Lamiaceae; genus Leonotis; species Leonotis leonurus. Next base: position 285,008 of record JAPKLX010000184.1, read on the forward strand.
AGCTATCAGACAGATGACTTGAGCTGCTAGAATCTTCTCTTTGGCTCTTTGACAAATCATGAGAATCTGTCTTGAAGTGACCTGTTCTCCCACATCCATAGCAAGTATAGTCAGTAGGGTTAAGAGTTTTACTATTACTTTTATTTTCAGCTTTGTCGTCAAATCGTTCTGTTTCTTTGTTCTTCTGGTATCTGCTTTTGTTATCTTTGTAGAACCTTCAATACTTTCTTGATCTGATTTCCATCTTATCCATCCTCTTGACAATCATGGCAAATTCTTTGAGCAATTTATCATAGCCTCCTTCTTCTGGTGCGACAATTGGTGCTGGTTCATCTGTTTTGCACTTTGCTTTGAAGGCGATCTCTTTCTCTTTCTTTGAATTGTTTTCATTCTTCTTGCTTGAGGAATGATCCGATCCATGTATCCTTCTGATGTCACATTCGTGAACAGCCAGATGATCAAATAGAGCTTCAACAGATAGATCGTTGAAATCAGCAAGTAGTGGCTGCATTGCTGAATAAATCTCCCAGCTTGGTGGTAATGCTCTGAGAATTTTGAAATTTTTCTCTCTCTGTGTGTACTTGTTTTTATTAAACGCAGAGACTTCTATGAACCTATTCTTCATCTGCTCAATGGTTTCTCCAGGTTTCATCTTGAATTCATCGAACTTGTTGCACGCTAGAGACAGCTTGTTCTCGATCATTGCTTCAGAACCTAGACTTAGTTCTCTCAAGGCTTGCACATCTCTTTGGCTGTGTCAAGATCTTGGATCTTAGCCAGATGAACTCTTTTTACTGTATTGGAGATGATTCCTTTGGCAAAGTCATCAAGGTTTGCTACTCTTCTTTCTTCAGATGTGACCTTTCTGGGGTCTTTTGGTAAATTCTCCTTGACCACTCTAGTTTTCGTGATACGGGTTGATTCTTCATAAATGACTAATGGCCCTTCTTCGATCACTTTCCACATTAGACAGTGATGAGCTTTGAGGCACATCTTGATTCTGAAATTTCACTCTCTATATCCTTGGATGGAGAATTCTTCACAAGCCCTGATAATAGATAATTCCATAATAACAGATAGAATGCAAGTGAATGAAAAGAGTTTTCTAGATCTATTCAATTTTACCACGCAGGTTTCACCCTTGTGAAAACCGAACCTGTGGTCTTATGAACCACAGCTCTGATACCACTTGTTGGTCCCAAAAGAGCAAGGTTTGGTGTATGGGGGGGGGG
>JAPKLX010000184.1:286249-305880 GCA_026898415.1 Leonotis leonurus
AATTTTGAAATTCTAACCGTTGGGCTTGATTGGTTCGAAGTAAATGTGATTTACCAATCAAGGATATTGAGTCCCTAAATAATCTCGTCTTGCCTTTTGAATTGTTGACAAAATCTTCTAAATATGGTAAGCATATCGTTTGACAGATACTACTTTCCTTCTTCTTGTCTTGATTGATTCTCTTCCTTCGATGGTATGAATGACGTAGCACGGGTTTTGGGGTTCACCAACATTTAGTTGGTCGCAGCAGATTGATATTGATCTGGTCGCAGCAGATTGATATCTATCTGGTCACAGTCGATCTGGTCCTACAGAAAGTATGCTTCAAAGCATGGTTGATTCTTCTGAGTATTCTGGTAAAAGCTGATGATAATTCTGATGGATCTTCTGCTTGCTTCAGTCTGCTTTATTAATTTGGTCATATTGACTAAGAGAAGATAGAATGACTTCTATAGGATGAAATCTTTTACAAGTTAAGTCATTTCGTAGACAGAACTAGGATCAGTTCTCCTTTGTAAAACACTTTATGTTTTAGTGTTCTGGTACACATAGAACAGATAGAGGTTTAACATAACATAATTAAATCTAAATGTGTTTTTGAGAGAACATCATCAAAACTATTTTATTTGCGGGGTTCCCAACACGATCTGTTCTGATTGTTACAACAGAAGTCTCTTTTTGGTTAGTGATTTTGTTAAGAAAGTTTGGCAGCTTCTCCAATGTTTCTTTCTTCTCAAAAACAGAAAGATGACCCAAGTGAATCTTGAGTAATCATCAATTATGACCAGAGTGTACTTCCTTCCATTGATACTTAAAGGCTTAACTGGGCCAAATATGTCTTAAGTGTAGTAAATCCAAAATTATGGAAGATGAGTGACTTGATCTACTTCCCAGCTTGACATGCTTCACAAAAATGATCTTTGTCATATACTTGATCTGGTATCCCATCGAGTAGCTTTTCTCTTGCAATCTTGTTGATTAACTTGAAATTCAGATGGCTAAGTCGCTTGAGCCATAACCAGCTTGTCTCAAAGATTGTCTTAGTAACAAGACATGTCTCGTTCTGGTTTGTCAACTGCACAATGTACAATCTGTCCTGCAACTTCCCGGTAAGAAGAATTTCATCTCCTTCCTTGATCTTCACAAAACAGTTGTTAGCATAAAAAAAATTTGATTACCATTAGCACAAAATTGGCTAACAAAAAATAGATTATGACTAAGACCTTCGACATAAGATATATTTTTGATAGTGGTCTTTCCAATCTTGATATTACCATATCCTCTGGTATAACCTTTTGAGTTACAACAAAAGGTTACTTGTGGTCCTTGTCTTTCCAAATAATCTGATAGAGAGGTCTTGTCACATGTGTTATGTTTCGAACATCCACTATTAATAATCCAAATGGTTTCCTTTTCTATTTTTCATCTTCTTGTAGCTCTTCGATCCTGCAATTATATAGGCTTAGCTATCCTTTCAACGAGTAGGTGCTTGGTTAGTAGCAAATGTTCCTTTAGGAACCCAGATTAACTTAGTGTTAGGAACACAAATATAACAGGTAATTTGTCTTCCTGCATCATCTGTTCTTGAGATTGCTTTGTAAATAGAAGGATGATTCCTTACAACATTATCTCAGTTGATCTTCTTTGTAGTTGATGATCTGTTGGTCTTCTTCTATTTTTGATTTCTGGGGATGATTCTTCTTGTTCTTCAAATCTTTGACTTGATCAGGTACGTTCTTTCTTTCAGCCACGAACTTGATTTCACTTGCTTTTCTAGTATAGCCTAGTCCAATTGTTGATCTTCTCTGCATGTCAATTATCATACCGGCTCGTTCTTGACTGTTGGTGATCTTGCTCATGTTCTCCATGGTCTTCTTCAATTTTTCTTCAATTACTTCTTTTATGTTGATATATCTTTGACCTTAGAGTTGAGTGAGTAAAATTCTGCATCCTTGGTTTTGATCTGTTCTCCCAGCTCATTTAATTGAGCAGAAAGTTGGTGTTTGCTTTAGTCAATATCTTTACTATCTCGTTCAACTAGTCATTCTCTTTAATGTCTTCAGAGAATATCTTCTTTATACTTGTGTAGCTTTTGAACATCTCATTGATATCTTCTCATGACACTTCAGCTTCATCTTCATTACCAGAGTCATAAATAGGATTATTTAATCACATAGAAATATGAGAATTTACCTCGATCTGATCAAGACCATTGTCTAATCCCATGTAGCATTCATCCCAATCTTCGTCTGAGTCTTGCACATAGAATACCTCATCATTTTCTAATGAACTATCAGATAGATGACTCGAGCTGCTTGAGTCTTCTTAAGCCAGCATGACTTTGCGTTTAGCTTTAAGCTTTCGATATCTTTTAGCTCTCAGTTCTTGTCTCTGACTTCTAGATAGATCAGGACAGTCTATCTTTAAGTGACCTGTTCTGCCACAACCATAACAAGTATAGTCAAAAGAGTTAGATGTTTTACCATTACTTTTTGTTTTGCCTTTGCTATCAGATCGATTTTGTTCTCTATTCTTCTGATATCAACTACATTGCAAACTCTTGGAAATCTTGTACTACAAATATAGAATCTGCTATATTTTCTCGATCTGACTTCCATTTTGTCCATTCACTTGGAAATCATTGCAAACTCTTTGAGCAGTTTATCATAACCTCCATCTTCTGATGCAGCAGGTGCTACTGGTTCATCTGCTACACACTTCCCTTTGAAAGGCTACTTCTTTCACCTTCTTAGAGCTGCTCTCGTTCTTCTTACTAGATGCATGATCCGGTCCATGAATTCTTTTAATGTCACACTCATGAACAGCTAGATGATCAAAGAGTGCTTCAACGGATAGATCGTTGAAGTTAACATGTAATGGTTGCATTGCAAAATATATCTCCCAGCTTGGTGGTAATGTTTGAGAATTTTGAGATTTCTCTTTGAGTGTACTTGTTCTTGCTGAAAGTAGACACTTCAAGTAACACTTCAATGAATCTGTTCTTCATCTGTTTGATGGATTCTCCAGGCTTCATCTTGAACTCATCAAACTTGTTGCATGCTAGTGACAACTTATTCTCGATCATGGCTTCCGAACCTAAGTTGAGTTCTCGCAGTGCCTCCTACATCTCTTTGGTTGTATCCAGATCTTGGATCTTTGCCAGATGTACTCCTTTGACTGTGCTGAAAATGATTCCTTTGGCAAAGTCATCAAGATTTGCTTCTCTTCTCTCTTCAGATGTGTACTTTCTGGGGTCTTTTAGTACATCCTCCTTGACCACTCCAGTTTCAATGATACGGGTTGTTTCTTCGGAAATGACTAATGGCCCTTCTTCAATCACTTTCCACATTAGACAGTGATGAGCTTTGAGGCACATCTTGATTCTGAAACTCCACTCTCTATATCCTTGGATGGAGAATTCTTCACAATCCCTGATAACAGAAGATTCCATGATAGTAGATAGTATGCACGTGAATGAAAAATGTTTTCCTAGATCTATTCAAGTTGACCATGCAGGTTTCAACCTTGTGAAACAGAAACAATGGTCGTAAGAAACACTGCTCTGATACCACTTGTTGGTCCCGAAAGAGCAAGGTTTGGTGTATGGGAGGGGGGGGATACACCAAATACAAACTTTTCAGTTTACTCGACTAATTTCTTAGAGAGATCAAGCTTTCCCGTAAAGAGATTGCTTGAATATGACTGACCAGATCGATAACCAGACTGTCCAGATTAACTCTCTCTTGTGATAAACACTTAGTAGATGACAAAAATGATCTTGTTATCCAATAGAGCTTTTTTTTGCGGAATATGGTGGACTTAATCAGTGCACTTGATCGTCGATAATTCTCGTTTTCTTCCAGACTTCATTCTAAGCTTTTATAGGTGTAGAATTTTGAAATTGTAACCGTTGGTCTTGATTGACTTGTAATAAATGTGATTGCCAATCGAGAGATATGATTCCCAGATTATCTTTTCTTACCTTGTGAGAAAGTTTGATCAAATCATCAAAATATGAAAAACAGATCGTGATAGATTCTCTTTCCTTCTATGCATTGTGATTGATCCATCTTCCAAACTTGAGCACTAATTGATATACTTTCCATATACAAGAGATCTGCTGATATGGCAAGCTGATTGAGATTCTTCTAAGTACATCTCAACAATTAATCATATATCAGATGAATAGGTTGATCTGTTTCTAGCTGGCTCACTCCATAGGACATGATCTGGTTGACAGATTAACATCGATCTAGTCAAAGTCAATCTATCTAAAAAATGCTCCAAAGCATGGTAGCTAGTAGCTTTCTAGTGGTAACATCAACCCAACCTCGATTCAAGTCTATCTTATCGAGAGAAAGGAGATCACCCTGCTAGCTAGTAGCTTTCTAGTGGTAACGTAGAGGTAATCTGTTGTAAAGGGACATGACCCTTAATTCGTGCATAAGTATCCTTCTAGCTTTGATTGATACTTGTGACTCGTTCTCCAAGAGTATAAAGAAGAAGAGTATCCTAGTAGTGGATAATCTGGTCTAGTTTTGATCAGACCGTGGACGTAGGGATTTCCCGAACCACGTTAAACAACTGTGTTATTTATCTTGCTGCATATTTACTTTCAGTTGTTTATTATTACTAACTCTCTACACTTCCATATAGACTGCATCTCAATCAATTTGCTTTAACAATCTGGTTAATCATTAAGGTTTTCTATATAAGAGCACCAACTAAATCAACCATATTTCCGCACAAACACACAATACTTAGAAAGTAATAAGATTACTCTTATTATTGTCTAAGAATTTGCACTAGAGAGCAATCTGTTTGGACTGATCTGGTATCGATCTGTTGATCAATCTGGTCAGTCACTTGCCGAGCAATTTCTTGTTTAAAGATAGCTTGAACTCTCTAACAAATGACCAAGTAAACTGAAAAGTTTGTGTTAGGTGTATTCCCCCCCCCCCCATACACCAAACCTTGCTCTTCCGGGACCAACAATTATTCAGTACTTATCCTCTAACGATATATTGCATATTGAATACTGATTAAAAGAAAAGTGAACTTAAAGCATTAAGGTTGATCACTGTAAGGCAACTCTCCACTTCCGCACGTACACTTAAGATATTAGTCCATCAGTCCAACACTCAGTGTAGACTGAAGGATTGCTATCTAAAGTAATCTATTGTATTGAAGCTACCTTCCTTCAGTTTCAAGAGCTCATTGAGAAGCTATTTAAATTAAAAATTCAAAACTGGTGTATTCCCCCGCCCCCCCATACACTCAGTATACTCATTTCGGGACCAACAAGTGGTATCAGAGCAGTGTGTTTAATTACCACTTTTTCTTGAACCATACTGATCTTTTAGAAAACCATACTTGTTCACTTGCATAGATGTTCTTTGCAATGGAAAACACTATCAGGATACCAATGTTCTTCGTTGAGGACTATGACTACTGGAAGTACAACGTGTCTTCCTTCCTGAAGGCACACCATGTCATGATGTGGCAAGTAATCACCACTGGACCAATCCAAATCATGAAGACATTTCCTCAGGAAACCACTAGAATAAGGGATCCAAGCTCAGAGTTCAAGCCACTGAATGAATACACAGCTGATGAGAAGAAAATCAGAGGTTTAGATGATTATGCCAAACATATCATCTCAGGCATACTAGAGAGGCCCATGCTCGTGCACATTCAACATTGTGAATCTACTAGAGAGATGTGGGAAATTCTAGAGCAAATGTGTGCAGGTTCAAAGGAAATAAAAGAAAATAAACTAACTCTTTAGTGTCAAAAGTATGATGCCTTTTTGCAGGTACCAGGAGAATCCATCAGTGAGGTGGAACTCAGGTTCATGCAAATACTAAAATCAGTCACGGCACTGAAACCTGACAAGTACACTCAGAGGGAGATAAATCTGAAGATTATGGTGCCTTCGACATGAAGACTAGCTGCCATTTCAAATCTAGATCAACGGGCGTCCATATTTCAACAATCTCACTACAACTGCCATTTTCAGTACACTGAAGAGTCATGAGATAAGTCAGAGAATATTGAAAATCACAAATCCAATCAGAGATGCTGTTCCAGTGTCCTCATCTCAAGAAATCGTTGCGTTCAGGGATGACAAGAGTCCAGCCAAAGAAACTAAGCCTGAAGGACTAGACCTCGAAGGTAGACTGAACTAATGGAACAATATATTCTAATGGTAAAACACTTTGAACGTGCAGATATGAGAATTGGTCGATTCAAGAAGATATACAGGGATAACCGTACAAGAAGGGCCACACCACCATCCACTAAAGAAACCACTTCCACTCAGGAAGGGACTGCATCTCAGTCCAAGCCTGAGAGACAGCTCAACAAAGGAGCTTGCTATGAATGTGGTTCTTTGGATCACTTCAAACCTGACTGCCCTGACTTTAGTAAGAAGGAAAGGGATGAGCTTAGGCTAAGAAGGGATCAAAGGAATGCAGAAAGGAAGGAAATGCTAGTTGATGATGATCCAGATCAGATCAACACACCTTCAGATGATGAAGATCTTGGCTTGATGGGCACTGAGGACGAAGAGGAATCAACATAAGTCTTTTGCCTGAAGGATATGTTGATCCTAAAACAAAATTCTCCACTTCATTTGCATCCATCTCATCCTCATCTGAACTACATACTGAAGAAAAATCCACAACTGAGATCATCACAGTTGAGGAAAATGAGGAAACTGATGCTACTTTCTGATTGGAAGAATATGAAGTATTAGCTGTCTTCAAGCTATCTTCATACTCATGAAAGATGAACATGATGAGCTAACTACCAAGTTGGCAAAACGACCTGAGAACATAATGGAAAGTTTACCTACTGACATCCAAAAGGATGAGTTGGTAGAAAGAGTGCAAATAACTGAATGAGATTTCACTCAAGTCTCAGGAACATGAGATTATTATCTCTAACCTAAGAAATGATCTCAATACATGAACTAAAGAGATTTTATTCCAAAGATCTCAGATCAAGGAATTGACTGAATGAAATGAACTGCTATCTCAAAGGATAGAATACTACAAAGGAAAGGTCGAGACATGTTCAAATCTGGATATACAAATCATATGTTGAGTGAATCTCAACGACCACAAGGCAAAGGCCTTGGTTTTGCTCAAGATAGGGCAACTGTGCCTTGTCTGACTGTACTTTAACCATCATTTCCTATAATATCCTTTGTACAAGGACCAAATCATGACAAAGAGGAAATGATTGCCACTAAGGCTGTCAAAATAACTGAAAAGGTTTCTATGTCCCAAGGGAAGAAACCAATGAATGAAAATGTGCCCAAACTGAAAGTCAAGAAGGTTATCACTCATCCTGAAGTGAGAACCTCATTGGACAAAGAAAAGGTAAAGAAATTTGCCACTGAGAAACCAAGAAAAGCTTTCAGGAAACATACATCTCCTGAAGCTGGAACACGAACTGAAAGGTAGACTTTCAGGAAACAGAAATTTCCTGAAACACAAAAGGTTAAGAACCAAATACATGGGAAACATGCTACTGAAAAGCATGTTACGAGGAGACAAGTTTAGTCCATGGAACAAAGAACTTATCAAAGGAATTACAAGGGTCAAAGCCCTTGATCAAAGTGCTCTCACTGCACTTGTTCTTCAAGTGGATCAAGTCCACGGAGCTACAATTCTAAACGTTGGGATTCATCACTTAACACAAAACAATATCAGAATGGACATAGGAATTCATCACCTAGTCCATACTCAAGTGTTTCAAAGACAAAGCACTACACTTCCTCAGTTCACTCTCAAAGACCTAAAAGATCAGTGAACACTGAAAAACGCTGGACAAAGGTTCAACCAAAATTGGACTTCAGGGCTTCTACTAAGCCTGAAACCAGACCAAAGACTAACACAAAGAAAAAAGTCAAACCTGAAAAGTGGACAATCTATGTTGACTTTAAGGGGAGACAAATCAAAGTAGATTCAAACATTCGCATCATAAGGCAAACATGGGTGCCAAAGCATAGCATGCATATTGAATCTGGGTCTAGTTCTAAACTGGATCCTTAGACTCAATAATTGCAGGAATCAGGACCAAGAAGAGGTACACAAAAAGAGCATTCAACCTGGATTATAGACAGTGGATGCTCAAGGCACATGACCTTTCAAAAAGAAGCCCTCTCCAACTACACTGAGAAAGATGGTCCTCAAGTAAGCTTTGGTGACAACTCAAAAGGTCTCACTAAAGGGTATGGTACTCTCACTATAGGGAATGTTTCCATTGATAATGTTTCTTATGTCTCTGGCCTGAAGCACAATCTACTCTCAGTGAGTCAATTGAGTGATAAAGGTTTTAATGTTGTGTTTAGTTCTGATGAGTGCAAGATTAACAAGCTCACTGATGAGATCACTGTAATGAAAGAACTCAGGGTAGGAAATATTTATGCAGCTGACTGGAAAGCCTCCTCCCCAGAAACATGCCTGGTCTTAAAGAGCAGTTCAGAACAAAGCTGGTTATGGCACAATAGACTCAGTCACCTGAATTTCAAGGTCATCAACAGACTTTCAAGACACAGTCTAGTTCGTGGATTGCCTAACCTGATTTTTGACAAATCAAAGCTTCATTCAAGACCAAAGAAGCACCATCCACTGAGAAAATTGTTCAACTCTTACACATGGACCTATTTGGGCCTGTAACTCGACTCAGTGTTAATGGTAGGAAATATTATCTTGTTATTACTAATGATTTTTCACGTTATACTTGGAAAGTGTTTCTTTATCACAAAAATGAGACAATGGAGCGCATACCAGCCCTACACACAAAACTTAAGAATCAGAAGTCAACAAATGTCATCACCATACGCACTGATCGATGAACTGAATTCTTCAACTCAAAGATTTTAGAATTTTGTGCACAAATGGGGATAGAAAATCAGACTTCAGCTGCAAGAACTCCACAACAAAATGGCGTTGCAGAAAGGAGAAATAGGTCACTGAAGGAAGCTGTTAGAACTATGCTAAATAGTTCAGGGATTCCAAAGAAGTTCTGGGTTAAAGCCATCAACAATGCTTGCTACACTCAGAACAGATCACTCTTGACCATACGCCGAGGTAAAATTCCATATGAACTATGGAATGACAGGAAGCCTACTCTTAAATATTTTCGTGCTTTTCGTGGCAAGTGTTATATTCACAATAATGGCAAAACTCAGTTAGAAACTTTTGATAGCAAAGCTAATCCAGGATTTTTCCTTGGTTACTCAAAGGACAGTAACACCTCATTTTAATAAACGTAACCTTATAGTGGAAGTAACACCTCATTTTATTTTTTATGAATCTATCTTTGAGTACAGGTTAAAGGAAACCGAAGTCATTACTCAAAGACTTCAAAATCTGAACCTACAGCCTTTAGTTCAAAACATAAAGTTGATTCTCATCTGCAATTTGGAAGATGATGATGAAGAGAATACTCCAAATGAAGGCACAACCATCAGATTGGAACAAGAGATGGAGCATATTGAAGATAGGACTCCAATGCCTAAATCTGAAAACTTTCCTCAAATGCAAACTGATAATCTCTCTACTGAGATTCCATCCAGCGAGGAAGTTATCCAATCTGAAGTACCAGCAACCATTGATCTCACAATTGAGAGTCCAACATCTACTTCAGGGAGTAGCACTTCTAACTCTAGTGACCTTCAGATCATTGTTGCTACTAATGACATTCTGGCCAGTTCAGATAAGCTTATTTTGCAGGAAATAGAACAACAAACTGAATATGTATGAGCCAACAATCAAGGGGGAACAAGCCCTCAGAATGAAGAAGGAGATGATCCATTCCATTCTCGCACGTCAGTTCCGCCTGCCCTTCCAAGGCTTGATCTCATGATCATCACTGAGGAGGATATGCGAAGAAGAAGAAGATGGATTGATGATTATCCCTCTGACTCAGTGATTGGTAGCCTGGAGAGAGGAGTTCAAACGAGGAAGTAGATCCAGGCTGAAATGCTTCAGCTATTAGCAACTGTTGAACCCCTCACTGACTCCACCACTGACGAACAACTAAGGCTAAAAGCAGACATTGCGCTGTTTTCGAATGAAAACTTCCTACATACCTACTATCTCTCCAACAATGAACCCAAAGACGCTCAAGAAGCCCTTCAAGATGTGAATTGAGTGTCCGCGATGCAAGTGGAACTAATTGAGTTCACAAGGAACCAAGTTTGAGAACTTGTTGATCGTCCTACGCATCAGGGTGTCATTGGTGTTAAATAGGTCTTTAAAAACAAGGAGAAGTTGTTCAAAACAAAGCTAGACTGGTTGCCAAGGTTTATTGTCAAGAAGAAGGAATAGACTTCGATGAAACCTTTGCTCCAGTAGCTAGATTAGAGGCCATTCGACTCTTCCTTGCCTATGCTGCTCACATGAAGTTCAAGGTCTATTAGATGGATGTAAAGTGCGCATTCCTAAATGGCGTACTGAAGGAAGAATTCTACGTAGAGCAACCACCAAGCTTCGAGACTGACTACACCAAAGTGCATAAACCACACAAGGCTCCTTATGGGCTGAAACAAGCTCCTAGAGCTTGGTATGACACTTTGTCTGTTTTTCTTATTGACTCAAGTTTCAAGCGAGGATCAGTGGACAAGACTCTATTTGAAATTAAATATAAAGGAGACATTCTAATCATTCAGATTTATGTCGATGATATTATATTTGGTTCCAAGTCTCAGATGCTTTGTGACAAGTTTGCTAAGTTGATGAAGATTCAGTATCAAATGTCAATGATGGGAGAGATGGGATTCTTCTTAGGATTCTAGATCAAACAGTCCCCTGAAGGCATCTTCATCAACCAAGTCAAGTACACTAAGGAACTGATCAACAAATTTGGCGTTCAGAATAGCAAAGCCATGAAGATTCCAATGAACACAAATGGAAGAATTGACCCAGATCTTGAAGGGAAGCCAGTCAGTCAAACTGAGTATAGAGGGATAATAGGATCTCTTCTATATCTCACAGCCAGCAGGCCAGACATTACCTTTGCTGTTGGAGTGTGTGTGCGCTACCAAGCCAATCCCAAAGAGTCACACATGGAAGCTGCAAAGAAGATTCTGCACCACCTGAAGGGCACACCCAATCTTGGCTTATGGTATCCTTCAAATGATAACTTAGAACTCACTGGCTATTCTGATGCTGATTTTGCAGGTTGCAAACTGGATAGGAAGTCCACCTCAGGCACATGTCAGTTCTTGGGCAACAAGCTAGTCAGTTGGTTCTCCAAGAAACAGACATCAGTTGCTACATGCACCACTGAAGCTGAATATATGGTTGCGGGAAACTGCTGCTCTCAGATTCTCTGGCTAAAGCAACAACTCAGAGATTATGAAGTGCCTACCACTCAGGTTGCAATTTATTGTGATAATTCCAGTGCCATTGCCATCACCTCAGAACCCAGTTCTCCATACAAGGTGCAAGCACGTGGACAGAATGCATCACTTCATATGAGATTACGTTGAAAAGAAGGATGTTTCCATCGAGAAGATACATACTAAGTGTTAGCGGGCAGACATTCTCACTAAGCTACGGGAGGAAGCGATGTTCAAAATGTTAAGTGGATGACTTGGCGTACTAAATCCAGACCACGCCTGAAGGTATGTACTGATTATATCCAAGTAATGTTGTTTTTACGGTCAACTGATTCAGTATTTCTAATGTACTGAAGTCAAGATCTAAAAATACATAAATGAATGTAATGGTCCAACCATTGAGTAACTCTACATAGTTATTTCAATCATAGATCATCATACATTCCATAAATGTTTTCAACTAACAAGCATGAAGGTACATGAAGACTAGAAGAACCAATCTGAACGCTCTGCTGAAGTCCCACTTCAAAAGGATGAACATAACATAAAAGCTTATATCAGTACAACTGAAGTCTACAACAAATTAAAGGGAAGATCACAAGATTTCAGAATCTGAAAGCTTCACTAAAAGACCACTGGAATTTTAAACTTATCATTTATTGCTCATTTATTTCTCCAAGTAATTTATCTTTGAATTTGTCTAATGCTATTCTCGTACCTTGAAATCCCCAACTTCTCAGATACGCTATCCCCTTTTCATCATTACTCTCTGACATATATAGTAAAAGCAACAGTTCCTTTTACTCTCGAAAGTCAAACAATCGCGCGTGCCTCTCACCGCAACTCACTTTCCCACCCAAGCGACATCTCAATCATGTGGCTTCACCCTAGTTGTTGATTTCATTTTCTCAGAGAAAGATCTAACCGTTCATCTCACTATAAAATCCATTCTTCTCCAATCGAGTAAACCTTTTGCAACTGCTATCACTCAAAGCCTCATTCTGCATATTTCTCTATCTCATCCATCATTGTTGCTCTTTAATTTCTCTGTGATTTCTTGCTTGTTGATATTCATTTATTCAACATAGTAACTCTCTCTCATTTATGGTTATTTTTTTCCCATTACTTGAGCTTATATTTCTATTTCTCACGTATGTCCTAAAATATAATTTTATCTATTACAGGATTATCAATAAAATGAACAAGAAAACACTCCTTGGACCAGCAATGAGGATGTCTTGTTAGTCCCGAAAGAGCAAGGTTTGGTGTAGGGGGGGGGGGAATACACCAAATACAAACTTTTCTGTTTACTCGGTTAATTATAAGAGAGTTCAAGCTATTCTTAAACAAGAAATTTCTCGGCAGATGACTGACCAGATTGATCAACAGATCGATACCAGATCAGTCCAGACAGATTGCTCTCTAGTGTAAATGCTCAGATAATAATAAGAGTGATCTTATTATTTTCTAAGTATGGTGTGTGCGGAAATATGGTGGATTTAGTTGGTGCTCTTATATAGAAAACCTTAAAGATTAACCAGATTGATTGAGATGCAGTCTATATGAAAGTGTAGAGAGTTAGAATAATAAACAACTGAAAGTAAATATGCAGAAAGATACGTGGTTCGGGGAATCCCTACGTCCACGATCTGATCAAAACTAGATCAGATTATCCAGATACTCTTCTTCTTTATACTCGTGGAGAACGAGTCACAAGTATCAATCAAAGCTAGAAGGATACTTATGCACAAAATAAGGGTCGTGTCCCTTTACAACAGATTACCTCTACGTTACCACTAGAAAACTACTAGCTAGCAGGGTGATCTCCTTTCTCTCGATAAGACAGACTTAAATCGAGGTTGGGTTGGTGTGATGTAGAATCACAAGTTGTTTGAAGCTCTTAGTCTGGTTCAGAGATTGATTGCTTGAGAGTATATTATCGATGTAGCACGCGTGTATATTTTTTTTTCCATACCTTGAACTTCAAATATATATAGGCTTTGAATTTAAAATTCTAGCCATTGTTGATTGGCGTGAGATTGATTGTAGATTTCCAATCAATGATATCCATCATATCTATTCTTGCCTTGTAGAAATGTTGACTCAATCCTTTAAGTATGGAAAGCAGATCGCTAACGGTTACTTTCCTTCCTTGTGTCAATCGTGGATTCTCTTTCCAAACCCTATTGGATGGACTTCAATCTTGACATGGCAAGAGGATATGATGTGTAGGATGATGTCATCTGGTGGTTTTGATGACTCTATCGATCTGGTGCTTCGCTGTGATCATCGATCTGGTCGGTGATCTGGTTGCTGTCTGTTACAGTAGATCGATTTCTTCTTGCGAAAAATCTTAGCCTTCATCCTATACTATTATAGAAATGACTTCTATAGGAATAATTCCTTTACATGCAAAGTCATCTCCTAATCTGTTCTCTATCAGATTTCACTTTATATGTAGTGATCTGTTAACACGTAGAACAGTCTAGCTCTAAAGAAAACTAAGTGTGTTTCGAGAGATCATCATCAAAACCAAAATGCTTTAGGGTTCCCAACAATTTCCCCCTTTTTGATGATGTCGAAACCTCACTTTACAATTATATCCTAATGACTCATTAAGAGTGATCTGGTTTGATAGCCAGATTGATTAGTTTTTCGTTATTGAGTTATAACGATTAATATCAGTTGTAGATGTTCTGGACAATAAGTCTTTGTCATCAGAAACTGAAACGATTTTCATAGATAAGAAGCAAAATAAGTTTACAGTTCATCAAAAACAGGAATTACAGATAGTAAAGATGTGAAAATAAGTATCTATCTGCTCTTCCTCCTTTCATCCTGTTGCTTCTTCCTCTTGGCTCTGGTTTCATCAGATATTAACTGCACGCTTTCATACACTCCTTCTCTGACCCTTATGTAGTCTGGGTCCTCAGCATCAATTTTGTATCCTCTATTTTCAGCGAGCTGGTTTATGAAATTAAGCAAGTAAGTCTTTTCTGGGAGCTTAGTGCCAGGTATTTCAGGGCATTCTCTAAATTCCCTCTCTGGGGCAGTGATGGTGACCTGGGCTTCTGCAGCTGCTTCTCTAATTGCCTACACCAGGTCCTTGGCATCATTCATGTCTAAGTATAGATTGAATGCTTCATTTGGTGTGCCCTCACAATATGCAGGTTCTCTGATGAAGTAGCGACACATGATGAAGCCGTACTTTAGCCCCTCCCATCCATTCTTCAAGTTATCTGGCACCCAGTTGGTCTCTCCTTCTTTTGTCTTCTTTGTCTTGATAGGAGTAGATGAGAACCAACCAGATCCAGACCTTTTCTTCCTCTTCAATGGTTGGGAGTGACTTGATCTGCTTGATGATGATTTTGATGCCTTCTGAGTTTGAGTGGATGGTAGACTTGGTCGATCTGGTGCAGTTAGCTGCTCAGGTTGAGCTTCTTTCTTTTCTTCCATGGCACCAGATCCTTCCCCCTTTTCGACATCATCAATGTAGATGTTGATGAGTGCCTTGAGGGAGGTGGTCTCTTCCTTCATGTCCTTTATCTCCTTCTCTGAGTCTATCTTGTGTGTAAGCAGTGAAGTGATGTTCAGATTGGAGTCATCGATCTTCTTCTCCAATGATGATTTAGCTTTGAGCAGATCAGCTTTGTAGTTCTCCAAGGCTAAGACCTTCATCTTTCAATTTGTAGACTTCATCTATTATGTTTAGCACGTTATATGTTGTGTTGCTAATGGTGTTGCCCTTGCTGACTCGGATGGTAGCTTCATTCCCACCTTTCTCTCCTTCCCAGGAGAGATAGAAGGCTGCTACTTCTTTGGGCAAGAAGTGGAGAGGATGTGTGGTAATGATATTGTGAAATCCTACAATAGAGTTTAACCAATATAGATGAGCATTATCCTTCCATCAATGAAGTATGAGTGCTCAGTAGCAGTTCACAGAATATTGAGTTCTATGCTATAATACAAGTTTACATATGCATGCAAGTGGATAAAAGGATTTTTAATACGAGTTTAAGAATTTTTAGAGCATTCTAGATATAGAACAGTTAAAAAGAAAACTCATAAATTTGAAACCTTTGCAGCGTTTAACAAGGTCAAAAGCCTTGTCCAGTTTGTGAAATCTGAAAGTGTCAAGAACAGCATAGAGATCTTGATGAATGTATTGATTCAGAAATTTCACTTGGTCAAGAAACAGAGATGATTTTGGAGCCATTTTGATAGAAGGTTTTTGAAGATTTGAGATAGTGTGGAATTGAGAAAAAATCTGCTAAGTGTTTTGTCGAAGAAGAATGTAGGTGATAGTCGAACCGCCTTATAAAACATATATATAGATAAGTGATAAACAAATAATATTTTAATTGATATCCTTCGCTTTTTCAGCTTTTCCCGCCTTATGAGTTATAGACTTATGGTCTATTTTCTCCTCTTCTCTGCGTTTGATACACGCGCTCGATCCAACGGCTGCAGTGTGGCACGTGTTTGTTTCACCCGTCAATTTTCTTCCTTTTTCTTGGTTTGGTAAAAATCTCCTCGATCACGTTTCCCAAACACTGTACTTAATCATCAAAAATAAAAGATTTGGTATATTATGTCAGAATTTAGATATATATGCTATGATTAAATTGATATAATCGCCGTATCTTGTTGACTTTCCCCCTTGACCAAGTAATGGGAAATATTAATAAAAAGACTAATTAATATCCACGTGGCTGCTAGTCATCTGGTCCAGATCGATCTCCTAATTAACGAACTATTTTCAACATTATCGATCTGTTTATGCCACTTTCAAAATTTGGACATCAATCTTGTGTGATGACCTTTTAATAATTCCCGATTGGAATTTAATTGATCTTTTTGACCATTAACTTGTACTTAGATGATCTGGTGTCAATTTCCAGTTGGAATCTTATGATCTGTATCTTGATGATCTGGTATTAATTCTCTGTTGGAATTTCATGTGATCTTGTTTGTCATCATCTGTACTATATCAGTCTGGTTCTAATTCCCTGTTGGAATATTTTTCTTGATCTGTTCTAAGATTATCTGGTCCTCCCTTCCAGATTTAGCAATCCTAATTTCCCACAAAGCATCTTAAATCTTTCTTCTGGTAATGCTTTGGTGAGAATATCAGCTCTTTGTATCTCAGTGTGTATCTTCTCAATCTGTACATGTTTTCTTTCAATATGATCCCTTATAAAGTGATGTCTCACATCTACACGTTTGCATCTGGTATACAAAACAGGATTCTATTTGATTGCTATAGCACTTGAGCTATCACAGAACATAGGTATCTCTTTGACATCGATCTCATAGTCTTTGAGTTGTTGTTTTAACCAGAGTATTTGTGCACAACAACTTCCAGCTGCCATATATTTAGTCTCTGTAGTTGATGTGGCAACAGATGTCTGCTTCTTTGAGAACCAAGAGATCAGTTCATTTCCTAAAAATTGACATGTACCAGATGTTGACTTTCTGTCCAGCTTACATCCAGCATAATTTGAATCTGTGTATCCAGTTAGCTCAAAGTTGTCTTCACATGGATACCATAATCCAATGTGAGCTGTTCCCTTAAGATATCTTAATATCTTCATAGCTGCTTCCATATGAAACTCTTTGGGGTTTGCTTGATATCTTGCACATACACCTACTACAAATGTAATGTCAGGTCGACTGGCAGTTAGGTAGAGTAGTGATCCTATGATCCCTCTGAATTGAGTGATATTTGCTGGTTTTCCCTCTTGATCAGGATCAATTTTCCCATTGGTCTGCATTGGGATTTTAACAGGTTTACTGTCTTTGATCCCACATTTAGTCAGCAGATCATGAATATACTTTGCTTGATTTATGAAGATCCCATCTGGTAGCTGCTTGACCTGCAAACCTAGAAAGAAACTCATTTCGCCCATCATGGACATTTGATACTTATTTTTCATAAGTTTAGCAAATTTATCACACAAATAAGTAGATTGGGATCCAAATATGATATCATCTACATATATTTGTACTAAGAGGATATTCTCTTTAACTTTGATGATGAACAAAGTCTTGTCAATCGATCCTCTTCTGAATCCAGATTCTAGTAGAAATGTACACAATGTCTCATACCAAGCTCTAGGGGCTTGTTTAGGCCATAGACTGCTTTTGTTAGTCTGTATACTTTCTGATTTGGATCTGCTTCTTCGAATCCAGGTGGCTGTTCCACATAGACTTCTTCTTCAAGGATACCATTTAGGAAGACACTTTTGACATCCATCTGGTATACCTTGAATCTTTTGTGTGCAGCGTATGCTAAGAACAGCCTTATAGCTTCTAGTCTGGCTACAGGTGCAAATGTTTCATCAAAATCAATGCCTTCTTGTTGATTATAGCCTTTAGCTACTAATCTGGCTTTGTTTCTGACTACTTCACCCTTCTCATCTCGTTTATTTTTAATACCCATTTTACACCATTTACTCCTTGGTGTTTGGGTCTGTCTACGAGATACCAGACCTCATTTCTTTTGAACTCATTAAGTTCTTCTTGCATTGCTGTTATCCAATCTGCATCTTGTAGTGCTTCATGAGCATCAGATGGTTCAATGTGAGAGAGATAGCAGCTTAACAATGAACTTTCTCCATGCATTCTTCTTGTTTTCACACGATCTGATGGGTTTCCAACAATCTATTCTGGTGGATGATCATGTATCCATCTCCTTCTCCTGGTCATCTCTTCATCAGATATCTCAGGATCAGGTTGATCTGTTGGTTCCTCAAATTCAGTGTGAACTGTTGGAAAATGATTGTCATCTGATCTTGCTACTGGATTTAGATTTTCAGATTGATCATCACCTGCAATGACTGTTTCATTGCTTTCAGTTAGCGATCTGTTTTCATCCAGTTCATGTTGGATTGTTCCCCCTTGCTGTATAATTTCTTCAACAATTGGTGGAGCATTGATCACTTCATCATCAATTTTTGAATTCCACATAAGTATATCTTCAAGTAACATTTCATTTCTCTTTCTAGTAGTCATCTGGTTTTCTTTCTTTTTATCATCTGGTGACCTATACTCAACAATAAACTCATCAAAAACAACATGAGGTGTTACCTCCACAATATGAGAGTTCTTATTGTAGACTCGATATGCTTTACTGACATCAGAATATCCTAAGAATATTCCAGGATCAGTTTTGCTATCAAAAGTCCTCAATTGAGATTTTCCATTATTGTGTATGTAGCACAAACAGCCAAAAGTACGAAAGTAAGAAATCTTAGGCTTTCTGTTGTTCTAGATCTCATATGGTGTCTTTCCATGTCTGAGTGTAATTGATGATATGTTTTGAGTATAACAGGCTGTGTAGATAGCTTCTGCCCAGAATTTCTTGGGTAGATTGGTAGCATTTAACATAGTACGAGCTGCTTCTTTAAGTGACCTGTTTCGCCATTCAATAACTCCATTTTGTTGAGGAGTTCTAGCAGTTGAAGTTTGATGAGTGATTCCCATCTTATTGCAGTATGCTTCAATCTTTTGGTTGAGAAATTATGTTCCTAGATCTGTTCTGATAGTAACTACACTCACCTCTTTCTGTTTGGTGATCTTGTGTAGAAAATCAAGCAGTTTGACTAGTGTCTCTTTCTTCTTTAATAGAAAGATGACCCAGATGAACCTTGAGAAGTCATCTATGATTCCCAAGGTGTATTTTCTTCCATTTATGCAACCTCTTCAAATAGTTCCATGACAACATATAATTCAGATGAAGAAGAAAGATTTGCAGACATATCTTCCATCCTCATGGCGGACAGAGATGAACCAGGCTATAGCCAGTCTTTTACCGAGCCAGTCTCCGAAGACTCTGAGCCCGAGTCTTCTACAGCTCCATATGTCACTCAGCCTAATGAAGGACGAACACCCAAGTTCACAAGTGGGCCCTGGTTCACTTTTGACGATATCCCAATCCATAAAAGGCGTGACAGAATGCACACTTTTGCTGCATGGATCGACAATCAGCTCAACCGGGAAGACGCTGAATTGAGACAAGTCCTTAAAGAATTCACTTCCAGATTCTTAGGGACCCTCAGAGAATGGTTTCTAAGCCTTGGTGAATATCGTCAACGCCAAATGCTTAGTGCTCCAACCCCTGGAGAAGCCCTGGGAGAAATTCATCGAGAATTTATTGGTGATCTATCTCTCTACACCAAAGTCATATCTCAAGAATACTTCTCCATGAGATGCTGCTCTCTATCAAAGAAGGATCTTGACTGGCATTTTAAAAGGATGTCCGAAAGATTCTATT